>JAUMHI010000046.1:10299836-10353527 GCA_032359435.1 Enteromius unitaeniatus | reverse complement strand
AAGATCAGACGCAACTGTTTTGTTTGAAGAAACGCACCTTTTTGTATCAACCAAAAATGGCTGTTTCGTGGTCTATTTAGGAAGTGCAGACGTTCCTCTCGTTGATAGCTGAGGAGCGGATCCAGCGAGAGCTTGATGGGGCAACGCGGAATGAAAAATGCTCCATTGTTATGTGTTTGTTTGTGGCGCGTTTACAAGGATGTCACGGCAGTAGAGGTGGCGCAACTATAACGACACATGAATAATCCCGCACACTCTAAAGCGGTACTAAACTGCAGTGGAAGCGCAAACCGAGCCGAAGTGAGCTGTGCCGTGCCGTAACAAGCTGTGCTGAGCCGAGTTTTACTGCGGAGTGGAAAAGCGGCATAACATGCATCCGGCAGCAGGACTGGTTCGCAGCCATCGGCCTGAAGGACGCGTACTTTCACGTCTCGATCTTACCTCGGTCTACACTCCTGCCGCATGACACAACTCGCCTGCCATCTGCTCCTATGGATACTCAATCATGCAGCCGACAAGCCGTCACGACAGTCCACCCACCCTGGAGAATGGCGACTTCACCCCCAGGTAGTCCAGCTGATTTGGAGCAACTTCTGCGAGGCAGAGATAGACCTCTTTGCCTCCCCAGGGACCTCCCATTGCCAGTTGTTTTACTCCCTCGACGAGGCACCCCTCGGCAGGGACGCACTGGCTGATGGCTGGCCTCCTGGGCCCAAGTACACCTTTCCCCCAGTGAGCCTCCTTGCACAGACCCTGTGCAAGATCAGGGAGGACTAGGAACAAGTCCTGTTGGTAGCGCCGTACTGGCCCTCCCGGACATGGTTTGCAGACCTAGTGCTCCTCGCGGCAGCCCCTCCTTGGAAGATCCCCTTGAGGAGAGATCTTCTCTCTCAAGGGAGGGGCACGATTTGGCACCCATGGCACGATCTATGGAACCTCCACGTTTGGCTCCTGGACGGGATGCGGCAGACTTCTCTGGCCTTTCAGCAGCCGTGATTAACACTATCTCTCAGTCTAGGGCCCCCTCTACAAGGCAGGCCTATACTCTGAGATGAGTATCATTTGAGTAACATTTTACTCTGTTTTCAAAACGAATGCAGTATTAAAGTTTTTTAAATAACTGGAATAATAATCTTGGTGATCACAAGATACTGATGTGTGTATATATATATATATATAAACACCAACTTTTGAACAATATGTATATACAGTACAGTATGACTGTGTGCAACTTCATTTATTTTACATACACAATAAAGGTACAAAAGCTGTCACTGGGGCGGTACCTTTTCAAAAGGAACAAGTTTGTATTAAAAGTGTCTATTTTGCCCTAAAGTTCATATTAGTACTTAAAGTGTACATGTTACAGCCTCTTAGGTATAAAAACTTTTGAGAAAGTACCACCCCAGTGACAGCTTTTGTACCTTTATTTCTGAGAGTATGCTATTTAAATACTACTGTACTGTATTTTAATATTATTTTATATTATGAAATAATAATAAGTGTCAGTAAAATAAAAACAAAACAATTGCAAATTATTTATAAACTGCTTAAGACTGAATTGTTGAAAATAACATTGTATAAGACTTGAGATTTTGAATGTTAGGTGGTCCACTAATGTAGTTTGACTCTTCAAGTGAAAGATTGAGAACCACCGAGACACTGTACATTTTCCCCTGATGGTTAGGCAGCCTGCTTTTACGGTGTTCCTGCACAATCAAATTTACGTGAAATTCAATAGCAAACTGCTTGTTCAGGTTTCTCTAACAGCTTAAGGTGAAGAAGAGAGAGGTTTACTCTTGAGGGTGCAATACTGCATTAGGCCATAACACTGCAGAGAATAGACAATCAGCACTATAGTATTTTACCACAGATTCTCTTCACAGTAAACCCAAGCAGACGACTTAAAAAACAGTCAATCTACAGTACATATTCATGTCAGCAGCCAGTGAATAAGCTGGAGAGCTGGTAAGTTTTCTGCCCTTGGAATAAACTCTGTCATGTTGCCTCTATTTATTATGGAGTTCTAATACCACCAATAACACCACTCAGAAAGCCATTGCTGTCTTGTAAGGCTTAAATAGGCTCTCCAAATGTCGTCCTGGTTGGAGCTTTTATTGATGATTCAACCCAGTCAGGGTGAAAAAAACCTGCTCTTAGTATTTTGTCTTGTTTAGACACTCACTTATTTGCTTTTTTTGTTGTATATACAGTGCACTAGTTTTAGAGTGCTGTTTTTCTTTTTAGGAATTTATGTGCGAAAGTGAGGAATTTTATGGTTAAAGAATCCTGGATAAGTATTGGATTACAGCTTTTATTGTATCACTTTTAAATATAAACACCCCAAATGCTCCTAATGGATTTATCTGCCAAAACAGATTGCGAGGACGTGGACGGCACACCTGGAGTAAATAAAGCCCCTTTTCTTGAAGGCTGGATTGAGTCTTCCACTTTCACCGCATCAATAGTCACGTGACCAAGCACTGGGAGCGGTATTCCCAGCGTGAGGACCTCTGGGTAATGTTCAAACCAGACAGTGAACAGGATTAACTCTACACAATCAATGCAAAACAATGAATCTGCCAAAATCCAATCTGCTGACTTCTCAATTATTTAAGCAACCCTTCCTCCCCTATGGAGCTATGCTTAGCCTGCACCTCCTCGGTCAGGCTATTAAATGCTTCTTTAACTGAGCTAACTAAATGACAAGTGGGCTGGCTTGGGGACTAGTGTGGCAGGCTGACCCCGAATGATTGACCTGATAATAACTTGTTTTCACAGAGTGCTCTAACATGTCACCGCTTGACCCGGGCTGACCCCCGGTGAGATATTATAGGGTCAGCGTCTGTGTCAAGTCATCAGTGCAATTATGTTGCTTTGATGTTGGTGTGACTATGATACAAGGGCGTGAACGTGCTGAGTAAAAGGACTATTTCCTTTTGCGTGAAGTATTTTTAGTTTTTGCCATTTTTTTGCAATAAACGTTTTACAGTAATAACAGTATCTTAATTTTGTTTTTGTAGAAACTGCCATTTTTGCAGTATACAGTTAATGTATATGTATATATATATATATACAGTATACTTGCATCACCAGAAGGTTCCTTAAACCGCAGCAATTCTGAAACTTGGTTTATAGATCTTGCTGTTGGCATGATATCAGAACTTTTACCTGAAATTTGAGATTCCTGACCCTTTCTGACACTGACTTTTTATGATGAATGGATAAACATGCCCTCTAATTTCGTATTGGCATATGTATTGTACATGTTCTATGTTACTCATATAAACCAAAAACTAATAGGCAAAAGCTTTGCGAATATAGATTTCCAGTATGGACTGTAAAATGCCAAAGTTAATAATTAACCATCAGGACATTTGTAAGAGGAGGCTTTTTACACAAAGGGTCAGACTGGTAAGGTTAATTGTTGGATTTGCCAAAAGCTGATTGTCCTTTCGTGCGCAGTAATAAAGATGGATTTTAAAATGAACTGCTCAGAGCTAATAAAAGAGCTCTCAGTCCCCTTTCTGGCATATTGTTTGATCGAGCAATTCTTTTTAAAACTGATTGGAACATGAAACATAATGCTTTCAATTATGGATTTAAACAAATGTACACATTTCAATGTATTCAACAGGATGTATGTCCCACTGAACTCAGTCTATAACAGCTATAACTTCAGAATAATTTGTGCGTTATTTCTGTTATCATTTAGATTTTATTTGCATATGAAACATATGCTAATGTAAATTATGCAGTGTCTCAGACTGATTCAAACAGATAATTCTTTTTAAGCTAATGATTCTAGGAGTCATTTGTTGAATTAGACTGAATCAGACCCCGCTGATTATGCTGTTTTTGATTCGCTTAAAAGAACCGGCTTGTTTGTGAATCAGATTATTATGGTTGCTTTGTGTGTTTGCATGCAGTGACAAGTCAGTTGAAACCTGTTTCTTGACATTATTTTGTGGATATTCATCACAGTCTCAGTACCAATTTGTACGAATTCGTACAAGGCGACAAAAATGTGCTAATTCGTACAACCTCATTTTGTACGATTTGTCTAAACCCCAGTGATGGGTAGGCTTAGGGGCAGGGTTAGGTGTAGGTCATTCGTATAAATTCATACGAATTGGCAACTTGTAAAATACGTACGATTTAGCAAAAAGAGAGAACTTATAACTATGATTAATTAAAAAAAAATTAAATTAAAATTTAGGTCTTTTGAAACCTATTGACTGTGGTATGTTGTGCCCTAGTCAGCAGAACAGTTGAGGGAGGTGATGACCACCAGCAGCTTTCCTCCATTCATCCACACACACACATCCCACCCCACCCATTCAAACTGTAACCACCCTGATTGATTCGGAACACAGAGGCGCAGTGTTCGTTGTATGGCGGCTGAGGAGAGCGTGGCTGCCATCACCCACGGCCAGGCTTTGCCCTCAACCCCAGGCCTTGTGTAAGCAAGTCAGCTGCCTCATGTGTTGACATGATAAGCAGAGCCCTCATCCGGCCATGGCGCTAAGAGTGCGTGTCAGCCCGTGTTTGCGTTGACGTACGTGTGTGAGTGTATGCGCCAACTTGTGTACGTGCACGTGTGTGGACGGTATTTATTTCAAAGCTTCAGTGTGGCGCACGGGTCGTTGAAGTTGCCAGGTCGCGACGGACTAGCGTGGATTTCCCTTTCCCTCCTCCTTCTCCTCATATGTCATCAAAGTCAGTGTGCCCTCCTCCCCCCGCCACTGTGCACTTCCTCTGCTGAAAAGGGAGGGTTGACGTGCTTACGTTGATCGCCAGCCACCCAGAGCTGCCATACATTAAGATGAATGGCACTTATGTTAAATTGCCCCTCGATGCCTGTATTTTACATTTGGGTTAATGTTAGTTTGATGATTCAAGCTTCACTTAACTTTATTTTACGAATGCATGGGCTCTTTATGGATTTCCTGAGCTTGATGCTTGGATTTGTTAATGAGCAGAGGAGCCAGAAAACGCCTTATATTAAATTCATAGAAGCAGCGAATGAAATCGACAGTCGGTTCCTTAGCCTGCTTTATAGTCATGACCTCTTCATTTTCACTCAACTTAGATTTAGTGTAACATAAGCCTTCATCTAAGTTGTAAATCAATCATGTGCGGAATGGCTTTTCCACAGCTTCCAACCATCAGCACAAATGGCAACCGAAACCGACACAAGAGAGCTGTGTGTTCAAAATCATTACAACACATTGTTATTGCCCTAAATCCAAACTCTGATCCACTTGGCAGCTGCTGTCAATCCTGAACGGAACTGATACGCCTGGATCGGCCCGATATGTTTCACATAGAAGAAAATAATACTTTGACAAAGGCCTACAGGAGCAGGTTGAGGAAAGCGGGTGAAAGCGGCAAGCCCTGACAGAGAGTTGAGTTGTGAACCATGCTGGAATGAGAACTTGCTCGCCTGGAGCCAAAGACAGCTGCCCACAAACTGATTGCCCGGTGGCTGGGCGCTTAAAAGGAACTGCAGGTCGGTTCTTGTCTTCTGATGCCTCTGGGAACACTGAGTTCTCTCTCTTGTGGAGTTTTCTAGAGCATTTGGAGGACTTGTCTTTCTGGTAGGGCATGGCAACGGATGTGATAGTGTTGCAAAAACTGGCATTTTGTTGAAATTGGCAGAAAATTTGACGCTATTAAATGTATTCATAGTTGAAAGTGTAACCTGCGGGCATTTATCTTTTGTTTCTCACGAAGTTTATCAACACTAAAACAATATATAAAGTTTAGCAAGAAATTTAATTTGACCAGGGTTGCCAGATCTAAGTTACAAATCTAGCCCAAACATCAAAATATGCCACTTACCTAAAATAATTATTTTACATGCATAACATACAATTTTAACTTTAAAATCATGGTATAGGCTAATAGTAAAATGATCTGATTTAGCCACCTCGTAAATTGTTCTTGTGACTGTGTCGGAAAAGTTTTTTTTTTTTACATTGTCCAATCAAATGGATGGATAGGCGGGTCTTCTGTTGTGATGACGAAAGTATACAGTTGCTTGGAAAGTCTGGAGACTGCAGTAATGGAGGAGAACTTATGGCAACTGTCGCGGATTATAAAGGAGCTGTATTTTTTAAAGTTCTGGCTAATATGACAATTTACGTAACAGCAAACCAAAGATTTTAGAGCGCTCGCGCTATAATCCTTGATTAAATTGACACAACGGCTGATTTGGTGGTTTCCTAGCAACACAAATCAACCACAGCGCACTGCTCTTTTCTATGTTTAATGTGGGCAACACACACAGTGTCACTCAATCTCATGTTAATCTTGAGTACCTACAGTATAGAGTAGTACTGCATCCTTCATATCTTCGAAAAATCTTTAGTTTAATCTTATTTGTAAAAGAAAGATACAGCTTTGCGATTATCTCTGAAAATAGAACTTGGAAGTAAATATTTTGTGCAAGTGTTCGTGTGCCTTGCATTTTCAAACCTGGAAATCCATTCTGTCTGATTGGGGCCTAATCATCTCATCATCTAGCAAAGTTATGCCATTGATACAATATAAAAAGGGTGAAGTATTTCAAAACAAGCATTTCACTCAATTTAATGTATGCAGTATGTCAAACCTTTAACCTGCAGGGGAAAAAACAACCTGCGGCAGCAGTTTAGAAGTAGCCCAATTCTGCAGGAAAACCACATACTTGGCAACCTTAACTATAACCAAATAACTCTTGGTTCCGAACATGGCATGATTGCAGGGTGACAGCAATTGGAACAGAGCTCTATTAATAGATCATTGCTGAACTTAATGCAATTAAGTGAAAAAAAGAGAGCTTTTCTACTTCTTTATTTCTCCGAACAGGTGACAGCCATCTTTAGTGGTTATGACACAGCTTGCCCCTCCAGATGATGTTATATGGTCCTAATTGAGTTAATGAGTGATGCCCAGAGAGTAAGTCTGTTTCAGCAGGAGCTTACATCAGTCTCAAGCTGTTAATGATCTCAACAGGGAATCACACTCTAAAACAATAAACTAATCAACTCGGAAAATGCGCTGGCCACTCAGGTTACGGAGCACCGATGCCCAATGGGTTTCATGCGATGAGGGATTCCTCAGTAGAGATTGGTTGCAACACTTTTTTTTTTGCTTTTGGGTGCTGATTGGTTGACATGAAACAGTTAACAGGGCATACACACCAAAAATCCTTCCTACATGTAGAGATATTTTTGTCTTAAAGGGGTCATCTGGTGCCACATGCACTTTTACACGCTGTTTGGACTGAAATGTGTGTTGGGAGTGTGTGTACACAACCACCCTACAATGATAAATATCCACCAGTAGTTTTCTTTTAATTTAATAAAAATAAGTTGCCCCTTCTGAAATCAAGCCATTCTCAAATGCATGTCTGTGTGATGTCAGCAAGTTCCACAATGAATACGGCTAAAGAAAGATCCTCCGAGAGTGCTTTGGAAAAGAGGGGTGGGGTCAGTTGAGCTTGTGAAGATTTAAATGGGAAGTACACAAAACAGAGTGTTTTCTAAAGAGGTGTTTTTGACAGGGTAAAATAAGCATTTTTACACTATCTTTGAGAAATTTTTAAAACAAACTATATTACAAACTTTCCATTAAGACCCTAAAGAATCATAAGCTAGAGGAAAATTGGCTTTGTATCACTCCTTTAATAGCAAATAACATTTCTGCTGACTCTAAAAATGCAGAGTGCTTGATTGTGAAGCCAATACACAAAATTAGAGGCATTTTGCCTAATATCGTAATTTATTCACCATCACATTTTGTCCGGTTTTCTGTGAAACAGAAAAGGTCAATCTTTGCAAATACAATGGACCGTTTAAGAACAGAAACATTTAATCTACGAAAAATAATTCAATTAAAATAAAATGAAAAACAAAATAAAACTACACTGTAAAAAATTCCTGAAGGAATGACAGTATTACTGTCAGCTGAATGCCAGTAACTTACTGTAGATTTAAATTTATGGTAATCTTTACAGGAAAAAATAAATAAAATCACAGCCTCCTGCAAAACATTTCTGGGAATCAATGTCAGAAAAAAACAATAAAAAGTTGATGAGGATTTCTTGTTCCCAGAATTCTTTGCATCAGCCAGTTTTATTCTGTAAAGATAAAGACTTTTTCATGTTTAATTTTCATCTTTGAACAAACTGTTGCCAATAAATTAGATGCATATACATTTACGTAAGTTACTGGCATCCAGCTGCATAATTACAGCAAATCTTTTTACAGGATTTATTTTGAAATATATTTACTCAGCAAGTGCTTTAAAATTTCAGTCAAAAAAAACAAACAAAAATTAAAGTTAAATTGTGTAAACCTACTACAGAAATCTTTTTTCTCTCCCTTTTTTATACTTTTTTTGTTTCATGAAGGTTCTGTTAAGTAAATCATCTGATTAAATGAGAAGATCCGATTTAGTTTGTTCACAAATGGGACGTGCTTTAATAAAATTCTGATTTGAATGAACAATACTTGAACATATGCGCCATACTTTTATGGTGTACTTTTAGGGTTGACTGCTCAGTCTCCAAGCATATTCATTGTAAAAAAAAAAAAAAAAAAAAAAACTGAGTTTAGGATATTCTTCAGGATATTCTACCTTTTTTATTCCATAGAAGAAATAAAGTCATACAGGTTTAGAACAACATGAGACTTATGACAGAATTGCCATTTCAGGTTAAGAGGTTTTCTTACTCTCAAAATGCCTACATCACTGAATTTCTTGCATGCTTTGGTCAAAATTCTATAGTGCTAAAAAAGTCCTTCTATTTGTATTAACGGTCTCTATATTTATGTCAGGCGAGCATTTCCCCCCCTTGGTGTATATCCTGGCGCTTACCTTGAGCTTTGTTTCTTAGTTTGTTTTTTTGTCTTTAAACCACAAACCATTTATGCTAAGAGTGCGGCTAACCAAGCTCTCGTGAAGATGCACGACATGAAATTCTCAAATGACAAACTCAATGTATTCATTGGCCATGCAGTGTATTATGATATTTATTTATGCAATGACCACCGGTTACAATTATCAGTCGTAGCATGGAAAAAATATTAATTTGTTGATAAATGCACAGAGCATTGACGGCCAATTTTTGGTTACGGGGGATTAAACCACTTTGCATTACCAGCATGGTGTAAGTAAATGTCTATAGAGATGAGATCGTCTTCATGGTTTGACAGACGACACACATTCATGAGACACAAGCAGAACAAATTTGCCGTGTAAATAGTCCACAAAATTGTTGCATTCACGTCACTAAATTGTGCATGCATGTGTGTGTTTGTCTGAAGCATGCACGTGTCACAGAGGATGGGTGACAGCTGGAGGACAGAAAGCACTCCATCATTAGTACAAAAAGCTGGGAGGAGAAAGGGAGGAGCGGCTCAGTTAACAGCACTGCACGCTCCTCTTTCAGTCTGCTGGAAGAGGTGGCAGTGATCAAGGGCCCGCCATCAGGGCCAAAGGGCCGACTAGCAGGTGGATGTCTGTGATGGCATTGGTGGGCGGAAGTGGTTTAAATGACTTCATGTTGGATATTTCAAGAAAGACACATTTTAAGTTTGTTCGCGAATTTTAAATGGTCTCAGATGATGGAATGCTGTGATGGTCAGACTTTGTACTCTATTATATATGTTCCTTAATCCACATGATTTAGGTAACCAGTTTTTGTTTCGAAAAAAATCAGACATCCTGGTCCCATTGAGCTGAACAACTAAAGCTGAGATCATAGTTAAGATTCAGTTTTGCCATATCTGTGCTTTGAGCTAGATAATATTTTGAAACATGGCTTAAATTTAATAGGGTTAAATGACACTGCCAGTATTTCATATTACAAATGTCTAGACATCCACATCACTGCTATGGCTTCTGTCGAACGAAACATTGTGCTTCCACATCTGTCTTTATTTTTATATGCTCTTTCACTGTCTATCAGGCTGTGGCTTTTCTAACTCACTGGGTGTTTCTGAAAATCCCCAAACAAGAGACCTATAATAAATTTATTACCATATTTTCCCCATGGCTAACCATGTATATTTTCCATGCCCTTGTTTCAGTAGTCCTGGGGGGGGGGTATGTATTTACTTCAGTGGATGCAGAAACCCATGAAATGTAAGCAATCAAATCTATTGTTATATGTGTTTTAAAAAAAATAACCCATAAAGCTGGCCAAGTATTCATAGACAGATAAAAATAAACAAATAACATTATTATTATTATTATTGAGACTTTTAACCGTTTTGGATCATCCCTTATCAAAAAAGGTTTGTTTATTTATGGGATGTTTTGATGGTACAAATTTTATCACAGCATATTGACTGAAGGTCAGGAATAAAAAAAAAAAAAACTATAAATATCTGTTTTAATAAAATAATAATTATATGTTTTTAACCATCTGCTTTATGGGCCACATTTTGTTCTGTCACCATACAGTATATGGTGTTTATTCATGTAATTTAATGCAACAACAACATTGTTTTGTTTTTATTTAATTTTTAAGAAGTATCTATCTATGAATACATGGGCAGGCAGGATAACTGGTTTATTTCTGCATGATAAATAATAAAGAAATATGCAGGTTAGTTTCATATAAATATATAGGCTATACAAAAATAAACAGACTATGCTACCTGGCAATGTATTTATAGACTGATACTTGGTCAAATTAATAATAATTATAATAATAATTTGATTTAATCTGTCAGTGAATGCATGGTCAGCTTTGACATTTTTTTATACGGTTTATTTTTCCAATATATTATATTTTTTAACGATAAAGTCGTACCTCTGGAAGGGAAAAAAGAGGAATAAAATGAGTCTGGTACCTTAAAAAAATTAAAAAAAATCTACATTTATAATCACAAAATCTTAAATTCAGTGTTTTGCTTTAATTATTCTCACTTCTGTGAGGACATTACGAGCTTGGCTGCAGGTTCGTCTTGACTGTGTCTAATCACTTGGTCTTGCGTTTGAACTCTGAGGCTGATGGAAAGAGAAAAGCTGCAGAGAAAGCAGGTCCCACAGTCTTGAATTAATTAACAGAGGGATACTCCCACTTTTAGGAGGCTGGCATGGCAGAGGCTGATGTTTTCCTAACAGCCTTTTCCACAGGGATAGGTTTGCACTCATCTTTGATAGTTAACCCAGGCTGACCTTTCCTTGACTCCCACACCAGTCCTGACCTGCTTCCTATTAGTGGCAGTCCAGCCGGGCTGGTCTGTGGGCCGTTTGTGCAGACATTGTACACTCACGCTCAGGGTTTCTAAAGTGGGAAGCCTAACACATCATCAAAACATGCTCGGAATAAACAGTGTGGGCTCATTATTTCATTTTTGCATCTGAATTATACAGTCTGGTATTTTACAAGGGAGATTTTTAAACGTAATACGCTGTGTGGTTGCTACAGACACACAAAAAGTAATCTCAAAAATGTCGCCTCAGAAATGACTGCGTATGGACAGATTTAGTGCGATAGTGTGTTGACTCTGAGCAGGAGGAATTTGTTTGTTTATCTGCATCTCCAACACACCATCACTTTTGTTTTGTTGTCCGTTATAAGGCCAAATTTTTGAAATAATGATTGTGACTACGTAATCTCTTTAATACCAGAGAAAGCGCCCTGATACAAAACTTTCATGTTGCAACAAAGTAGTATTTCTCAGAAAACCGCAGTTGAGTCTGTCTGTGTGGATTGCTGTGTTTGAGATCCTCACTTCTTTTTAAACTTATTGTCCTTTACAAATTGGCTCATATGGCGGGGGAGCTCTGAATCAGGGCATCCATCTTCAGCCGTGCTGGCTGTTACTGTGTGCTGTGCTCTGCATTTATCTTGCCGACTCGCAGAGGCACAATAAACAGGGTGAAGAGACTGGCCCGAGGCTCTGCCGAGGGGGCACACTTACTAAAGGACACCAGACAGCTACCACCTGCATCTGAGTCCCCATGGAGCTGTGTGAGTGTGGAGAGAGGGAGGGAGGCTTGTGAGCTGTATTGATGTGTGAATGTGTTTGCACGTCTTGTTGTCTGTTACAGTTATGTAGTATCCTTTTTGCATGTGCATTTAACAATAACGCAGCTGGGTTTTGCTCCTGAATTTACCCTCAGGGATCAATAAAGTATTTCTGTTTATCCAGGGTATCTATGGGATATATTGTGGATGTAGGAGGAATTCGTGATACTGGCTTGCTCATGATGTTGTTGTACTGTAGTATTTTAGGATATTCACATAAAGCTTTTTTTTTTATTATTTAGAATGTTTGTTTTAAAGATATTTGCTTAAATAAAATAAATAGAAATCTATAATTTAATTAAAAAAAAAATATATATATATATATATATATATATAAAACAAATAATTAGCCAACTACGCTGAAAAAAGATAATAATAATATTTTTTTAAGGTAAGTGGTTGCAAGCTATTTAGTTAAGATACATTTATATGAATAAAAATATTAAACTTGTTTATTTAAATTTACCTAAAATAAATTACAACCACTCATCTTACAGTAAATTCAATGAATCATTTTTTCAGTGTATTCTTTATAAGAACAGTCATTGTTTTGTCCACAAACATAACTGCTTTAAGCTAGTCTTTATACTTTATACTTTCAGCATCATTCATTTTTTAACATTAAACATAATCATTTTAATGTACATATTGCACATTGTTTGTTAAAGATATCGGGCAGACATTTTTAATAAAACCAGCAAAATAGTTAAGCAGGAGATTAGTAACAATCTGAAGGGGTAAAAATATTTATATGGGGAAAAATTTAATAAAAATAAGTAAGTGAATAAGCAATTAAATAAATAAATACAAATATTTAAAACTATATTAATAAAAAATAACTAAAGAGGTTTACAATAAAATATAAGTTGTCTGTGTGTGTGAGAGAGAAAGAGAAAAAGAACAAATGTTTTTATTTTATTTTTTTCAAGGAACATTTTAATTGAAACTGTAAGTCACTCTGGATAAAAGCATCTGCTAAATGAATAATTGTTAATGTAAATGTTTAAGACGTTATTGGAACAAAGAGAACACTTGTCCACAATTGGCAAAAAATAATAGCTTTAAAAATAGTTGTTTTAAATACTTTTCTTCAATAGAATTTGCAGCATAATCAAATATTTTTTTTTCCGTTAACGTATTCTTTAAAAATCCAGACACCATTAAGGGAGATCTTAAAGTCAACAAAAATAGTGCTGCTTTTACTATTTTACGATGCTAAATTAATTTAACAGTTTTCCTCTTATTAAAATACTGTATCGACTTACACGGTCAGACTTCTCTGAATGGTGCTAGCGGAAGTGGTGGGAGTTCAGGCCGAGATCCCAGTCGGGACTTTACAGTAATTGGACCAGATATGATTAAAACATTCCCCAGTCAGAGCTGCTTGGGCTGAGTTACTTGGAGCGCTGCATGTGTCCCAAACTATCAACAACCTGCCACATACTGCAGACTAATGTGGCATATATCTGCGGCTGAAAACACCTTCTGTTCCTGCTGTCTCTCCATCTACATCACCTCCTGCGATCATCCAAGAGATCTAACTATACTGCACCACCCAAACACACACAGATCTGATATAATATAACACGGTCTCTCCAAGGCTCATTTTCTGATGTTTATGCAAATGAGCGATTAGTAATTGTGAAGTGTTGCCAATAATGAATTCCTTTTTTGTGTTGACCTGCTGCACAAGTACTAACTTGTCTGGGTGGTTTAGATGACTAACAAATTAGATGAAATAAACCAACACCATAATAGCTGACAGCGCGTGTTCTTGTGTAAACTCTTTTCTGCTTAATTTTACATTTAATGTAAGTTAGGTTTTCTTATGACACTAATTCTTGCTGTGATTAGCCTTTTAGAATAGCACAGTCTGGCATATTTCAGTATGTGATTCAGAGCATATTCTCAATTCTTAATTGTGGTATCTGCCTTAACCATTCACAGTGTTGTAGCACAAACTGTTCAAGCTCTGTAAGTCCATGTTATGTCACTGGTATAGCTGCAGAGAGCTCAGAGCCCATAGAATGAAAGTAAAAGCTCTCTCAGTTCAATACTGCCCCCTATATTTCAGCCTGTGCATTACAGTTAACATGAACGCACATCAATGATGACATCGACTTACAGAAGGATGACTTTTGTTACAGTTTTTTTATTTATTTATTTATGTTATTTACCTTCCTTATCAGACAAAATTCATCAATGTTTGTGCAAGCAGTACACATAACATACTTGGAAAAACATAAAAAAATATTATTTATATGTATATAAACTGTTAATTATGGTGTGTGTGTATATATATATATATTAATTCAGCTTTTATTTATTATTATTTTATTTATTATTAAAAATATATATATTTTATTAGATATCCAGACAAAATCAAACAAGAATTGCATAAACATAAGTATCTTATTTGAAAAAAAGGTAATACATATTATTTGGCTTTTTATTTATTCTCTTAATCTATATAGATTGATAATGATTTTAGCAAAGTAAATTTTATTTTATTTGTAACCATTTTAATAGAGAAAATCTAACAACATTTACATAATAGGTAGACATACAGTATTTTATTCATAAAAACAGTAATTTAGATATTTTCTTCTACTCTTATATATATATATATATATATATATATATTTACAAAACATTTTTTATTCATCCTTTTACCAGAGAAACTCCCATCTTATTTAGAAAAACAACAGTATTATTTAGATTATTTACTCTCTCTGTATAAATGTTTGATAATTGTGACCAGTATATTTTCTTGTTTATTTTATTTTTTACTCACCCTTTTACCAAAGAAACTCCAACAACTTGTAACCAAACAGCGCACAAAGTATCTGATTTAGAAAAACAACAATAAATATTATTTATATGTATTAACTGATATGAATCATAACAGCTTTGCTGACATTATTTTAAATGTATTGCCTTATAATGAGGTCGCTGACATTATTTAGAGTGTATTGATGTCTAACGACTTTTCCAAACAACAAAATAAAGAAATGATAATTATAGCGGGAGTATTGATTGTGCTTTCAGTGATTTTCTTCTGCAGATGCAGGCTATTGTATTCAGTGACTGATATGTTAATGATTCCCAATTTTACAGAGAGCTGTTCTCACCATTTGACTGCAAAAAGCGGTAATCTAATTTGTATTTGTAATTTTATTAGATGTAATCATAAATGCTCGTCAATGTCCAACAGCAGCACAATAGGGAAGGATGAGTGTGCGTTAAAATTAATGCTATTAAGAGAAGCTTGCCTTCAATCAAAAGGCCATAAAACTCATCATTATCAGACATGACCCCTCTGGAGACCCATCCGCCCGCTCGCTAACCTGAGTTATGGCTCAAATCACTGCTTTCATATTCTACACGATATTACATGATCGTTCCTGAGAACGCTACTGAAATCTCCTTCGGTCCTTCTCATCGTCTTCTCCCTCCAAAGCCAATTTCCACTAGTTCCTGACGTCTAAACATCAAGGTTCCAAAAGGGTTTTTTTTACAGGGAAGAACAATTTAGTGAAAATTCTAAAAAGAACCATTTTTTCTAGCAAGGAACCACTTTTAGATTTGAAATATCTTTCAGCGATTCGAACTCACACCAGTGCATTTTCAAGATCCACTGTCATCACTGTGATACAGTGCGAGAGAGCAGCTCTGCTGCACAAATGCTGGTTTTTTCTGCGTTTTCATTTTAACTCACAGTGATGGAGAAACAAACTGTGTGTCACAAAAAAAAGTTTCACTTTTCCAACACCGTCATGTTGCACTGTGGCTTTTTGGAATGATTTTTGTTGGTGAAATAGAGCAAGACAAGCCAATATAGTAAATCTCTTGCTCTTAACCTATTATTTATCAAACCGTTGTATAAAATCAATATCATTTGGGATCATGCTGATTCTAAATACAACTGCTGTGTGGAGGGGACACTTAGAGGCTCATGCAGTTGTCAATCCCAAAAACTCAAAGTGTGAACATAGCAAGCTTCATTTTTAGGAGTGTACCATGGTGGAATTCCTAATATGCCCTACAGTACACTAACGGTGCTTTAACCTTTGACCTTGGCTGAGAAAACCACAAGTTGGAGAATCATCAAGGCAGGCACAGTGCTCCACAGGATCCCAGTCTGGACAATGGGGAAGGAACTGAGGGCATAAATCCCCCTCTCAGCTGTGGGCCTGGTCCGATCCCACTGCATGGAAAATTCCTGAGAGGGGTCTGGAGGAGCCTTCAGGGCAGAGAGGGCTGGCAGGAGCCTTAAGATTTAGATGGGGACACGGGTACTGCAGGAGGCCTATTTGATGCACATTCTTGACCCCCTTGTGCTTTTGGTGTCTCGTACATGTAAGCAAGTAGGTTGAGCGAAAGTTGGACTACACATGCCCCCCTTATCTCATTTTTAAGTCTCATCTAAGTCTCAGCTTGCCTCATGCCAGGTTTGATTCCCATAGATGAGGCTCGGGGAGCGGGGCTAATAATGTGCGCCTTTGTGGAAGAAGTTCAGACTGAGGAGCGGTGCATGCAGAGTTCAGGACGAGGTCGCGGGCGCTACGTTAGGGCCAGACACACATCTCATATCGGCGACTCGAGAGAGGAGAGGCACTGTCTGTCTGTGAGAGGAAAACAGCATGAATCACTACAGGGAGCGGGAATTGTGGTGAGCGCTGCAGTTTTTTGGTAGGCCCTCCAAATGCTGAAGTTTTCAGTGAGGATTTGTTTACTGAGACGAAAGTATTCTTAGCGTCTGTTTGTTTTAGTTGTTATCAGAGCTCTCATCGCACAATACTCTGGAACAGCGCTGAGCATTTGAAGATGAGCGGGAACGGATGTGGCTTTTCTGGATAAAGAGAAGAAAAAAAAGGTTTTATGTTATAACGTAACATTATACTACTTCACTGGCACTTTTGAAACATTTAATGAGTCCTTGCTGAATAAAAGTATTAATAGCTATAAAAAAATTAAATAAAATACAACTACTACCCTCAAACTCTTTGAATAATTGTATCTATTAAAGAATCAAATACAATTCCCATGAATTCCTGCTCTAAAATGGCATCCTGGAAATTCTTTATATGTTCTATCTGCTGACCAAAAAAAAACAAAAACATAATTTCTGAATAAAAGTATTAATATCTTTTCAAAATATTAATTAATTAATTTATTTTAAGAACATTTTTGAATGACAATGTAAATTAAACTATGGAGCTGCAATAATAACTTTTGATGAATGCTTGCTGAATAAAGTATTAAATTCTTTAAAAATATATATATATATAAAATATAGTGGTTGAACTGTTATGTAAAAGCAATATTAATTTTATAAATGTCCAGCTGAAATTCAGTACAATCAAAAGTTTGGATTCTGTAGGGTTTTTAAATGTTATTAAAATAAGTCAGGGCTGCATTTCTTTGATTTATTCGGAATAAATAAATAAATAAATAAAAACTTTAATATTATAAACTATTATTACTTTTAATAATAATAAAATATTATTACTATTAGTTTTCAGCAGCCATTACTCCAGTCTTCAGTATCACATGATCCTTCAGAAATCATTGTAATAGGCTAATTAAAGTATTTAAAGTATTATTTAAAAAAATTCAAAAAGCTTACCCAAACTTGTCGTTTATAAAAATGTTAGCAAAATCAAGTATGCATTTTTGCCTGTGCCTTATGATTACAGCCAAACTACAGTTCTGATGATATTCAGTGCATCTGCTCGTGTGATTTGTGTAATTCTGCGGTATTTGTAGCACACATACAACGCTTGCGTTTCACTGAGGATTTGTTTACTTTGACAAAAGTGTTTGTTTTAATAGTTATCAGAGCTCTCATCGCACAATACTCTAGCACTGAGAATTTAAAGAGGAACAGGAGCGGATGTGGCTTCTTTGGATGGAGAGAAGAAAAAAGTTTTCTGGGTTGATGAAAACCAAATCCTGTACGCTGCTGCTTCAGCAGAATACCAAACGAGGAGAGAGAGAGACATATGAAACATTTGTAGTCTGCTGTTCTCTTCCCTATTCTGATGTACAGTGGATTTCAGCATAACGGCACAAGATATTTAGCAATCAGTCAAACAACATATTCTCAAGCAGTAGTTTGCTATATGTTGTGCAATAGTACTGTTACTCGAATTTGATTGGCGGAGTGGCATTTTAAAAGTGTTGCTATACAGTCCAACAGCACTGAGATGTTTCTGCTCTGTTTATATCAGGGGTTTTCAAACTTTCTGACCCCTAAATATGATGATTGTGTAGGATGCTTTTCCAAAGCTGTAAATTTTCATTTATAAAGACCACACATTTCATATTTCACATATTGTCGGTTCTTTGATGCCATTTAATGCCACGCAGGTTAATAAATAGTACAATACGTTTTAGTACTTTTTAATAGCTTATTATTATTATTTATTTGTTTATTTATTTATTTTTATTTTTTTGCAAAGCCACGTATTCACTTCAGTATTACATTTTATTTTTAAATTGGTTTAATTAATTCATTTATTAAATCAGCTTTTCATTCAGTTTGAGAAACCCTGTATTGTATAAAATAAAAAAAGGAAGAATATTTAAAGAAATTATTTAATTATCTGGAAAACGGTTACTTTTTTATTGATTGATTGACTGATTGTATAAGCTTTTTGGTTTTTTTTTATCTTTTACTTTTTCGTTCAATTCAGATTTATTTGTGTATTACATTGTATAACAATCTGAAACCTTTCTTATTATCAATTTTGAACATATTAAAGTCTCATCTAATAAGCTGTGCTGCTTAATATTTGCTTGGAAATATAAACCTATTATTTATTTTGATTAATAGAAAGATCAAAGAGCGGCATTATAAATGTCTTTACTGTTACTTTTGATCAATTTAACTCAACCTTGCAAATTAAAAGTAGGCCTATGTCTTTCTTTAAAAGAAAAAGATCTGTGGCTGTCAGTTTATAGCCAAATGACACTTTTTTCTGATATTCAGGATCCCAGCACATTTGTTCATGTGATTTGTTCAATTCTCATGCATTTGTAGCATATTATACAAGACTCCAGCAGGTCTTCAATGCAAATGGTGCTCCTCAGAAAACCCTTTGATTGTGAAGCTTTTCTGGATGACAAGGCCACAGTTCGATGACACAGGCTCGTGAAGAGGAGGAATGTGCATCTCCGCCGCGCTAGCAGGCAAGCGATCCCGCCTCAGCCCCACCGAGGGGGCGTCTCTGGTCACTGTCCATTAGCTCTGACTGGTACTGCCCGCACAATGGGCGCACTTTGTCCAGGCCTGTCAGGGATGCACTGCGGTAGGCATGAGGGGGTGGTTCGGGAACCTTTGATCCGCACTGGGGTGTGCCGTGTAGGAAAACCGATCCTCTGATATTTCTGTCTCTGTGCATCACTGTGATCCAAACTATAGAGCGAAGGAGGGGAGGAGGGGGGGATGCTAAAAATCTGCAAATTATTAAAAGTTCTGCCTTGAACTGCTATGTTTAACTCACATAGACTGTAAAGACTTTTTTCTACCCCCTTTTGTGTTGTATGTCTTAATTAGATAAAAAAAAGAGTGAGGGAGTGAGATAAAAGACGCTTTGTTGAGCATGTGTATCTATAATGTTTATATAGATCTGACCCCGAGTCTGACTGTCTCAGACAGGATTGTTGAAAAGCAATGGGTTATGGCCTCTACATGTTCTTATGTATCAGATGTACATGTTTGAACTCTCTTGTGTGTGTGTGTGTGTGTGTGTGTGGGGAGAGGGTAACCACTTGAAAGTGTTCACTGAAGTGTGATGACACGGAGACATGCTGATCAGTGCGCCCGTGAAACGGAGAATGGGAGTCACGTCTCTGTGAGTTAAAAGGCATAGTTCAAGCAAAAATGAAAATTCAGTCATCATTTACTCACCCTCATGTAGTTCCAAACCTGTTTGACTGACTTGCTTCCGTAGAAAATGAAAAAGATAAATTATAAAGGAAAAAAGGAAAATGTTATTCTTGCATACAGTGAAAATCAAAGGGATCATGTTATTTTGGACCCCACTGACTTTCATTGAATGGGCGAAAAACGTTGCAACGTTTTTCGAAGTATCTTCTATTATGTTCCACAGAAGAAGGAAAGTCGTACAGGTTTGGATCGATACGAGGGTTGGGTAAATAATTTGTAATTATTTTGATTAATTTACCTTGAGACAAAAATCTATTCCAGCTCCTTTTGTTTGTCTTGAGAAACTCAAGCTGTATCGCGTTTTCGTGTTATCTTTCTCTTTCTTTTTCTTCCTTTCTCTCCATATCTTCCACCCTGGTCTGTCCTCTCTTTAGATAAGCTGGTTCCTCTCGATAACAATTGCTTCTCGGGTCAAATTATAACTCTTGGTGCGGCCCTTTAGACATCTATTACTTCCATTTAAATATTTAAGCAACAAAGTTTTACAAGCTCTCCCTTGGGTGCATTTAAGAGGGCCGATACCGCCTGCTCACTGTCCCATGATGAGATGAATGGCGTGGTGGTGGAGTCATCCCAGATCGGGTAACTGGCCAAATTATGGCAGACACTAAGAAGCGCTTCTCACAATGACCTACAGAAAACAGTAGACAAAAGACCCTATTTTAGAGCTGGACAATGAAGGAGGTCAGGGAAGACACCTGAGACAAGCGTTGACCCATAGGACGGAATATTCTTAAGACATTTCAGTACACATGCAAGCACATGATAAGCGCATATGAATATACAAACAATTATCAAGAGGATGCTGAACTGTCACTCACTGGAGTCTTTGTGGATTGAGAAGATATTGTCTCTTCTGTGTCCAATGATCATATACAAAGTATTTTTGTATTTCAAGCTTGACTTCTGGATTCAAATATGTTATTAAAACATATTTTTGCACTTAAATAACAACCATTGTGATATTCAATGTGTCATAGTTGAACAGAATCATTTGAATGGTAAAATACTATAAGTGGAAAATGAACCTTCTTGTTATATCCTGACATTTATACTGTATATATAAACTATTGATTAAATGTTTGAGGTTACAGTAAAGACATAAACCTTATTTGTATTTTTATATGTATTTTCTATTATAATAATGATTGATGATGCACAATTACATGCAAGAAACCCTAAGACAAACCCTAATCCTAACCCTAAACATATAGTAAACATAAAGCAAGTGCATAAATGTATAATTACACTTTAACTTAGATCTTCACTTGCTCAGTAGGAGGTTTTAATTAAATAAATTCTATGAAACTGCAAATGCTTTATAGCTCTATAACATACAGTATAAAAATGCAATAAAGCCACAAAAAGGCAGTGCAGTTGTAATGAGGCCCTACCCTTGAGTCAGGCGTGTGTCCCCATGAGAGGCCTCCTCGGCCCCGTGTCCGTATCATCTGTCATCATCATACTCAAAATTCTTTCACCTGCACCCTAATCCCTTATTATTTACCTGAGAGCCAGGATGACAGCCATATCTCCCTCTCTCCCTCTCTCTTTCACAATCGTATCATTTCACTGTTCCCTTTTACTTTTTTGCGATGATGATTAATTTGAAGGGCATAACACAAATTGGAGAGAAATTACACAGATGACAGACCTGTGATGAAGGGGTCCTCATCTGGGTGAGAGCCAAATGGACTCATTTGTAAAGAAGTTTTAGTGAGCTTGTTATGGATGTCACACTGCTGTAGTTTCCCCGCAGACAGAAACAGACTTTGTTGCGTTCTCCATCCACGTTATTTTGTGACCCTTTGACCTTTTGAGCTTGTAAATAAGGTTTAATAAGATTCTGTTTTCACAGGATAAAGCATCATAGGTAAGCAAAGAGTCTATTAATAATGCACTATGGCAGTTTGTCAGCTGCCAGTAAACCACAGATCAGCAGCAAAAATGTGAGCCCATGGAGAATTCTTCACTATTGATTCACTGGCAATTTCCCAGCATTGATTTCCTTTTGTTATCACCTTCCCATCCGAGACGTTCTGAATAATTGATAAGAACACAATATTTTCAGCCTAAAGCTGAAGCCTGTTACACATTACAACTTACTCACCGGTGGTTTTCCTACAGCCCCTCTAGAGATACACAGCTACAATTTTGGAGGCATAGTATAGGTTTTAAGGACCGTTAAACGATTTTCTTTTTGCATTCTGTGAACAATTGCTTTCTGAGTTTATGAGACTGTGAGCTATTTGATTGTAAGTTGTTAGTGTACAGTTTTGAGTATGGGTTTGAAAATATAACTCAGTGCAGTCTATATGATTTTTCACTTTCAACATTTTTCAACATTGATAACATTTTATTTTATTTTCAATTTTTGTATAAAATCTACTGACTGAATTTGTAGGATAATATTGATTACTGCAGAACTATTTCTCAGCTGTCAAAAAAAAATTAAGGTCATAATAAGGTCAGATTCTTTAAACTGAAGTAATGCAATATATATATATATATATATACATACAGTAGTTGTCATTTGAAGTGTATCAAAACGTTTCATCACAGCTGTCCTAAAACCAAAAAAATACCTGTTCTTGTCTTATGATCAACATTTTTGATCCACTTTAAATGGATTTACTGTAATTATGCAGCTGGATGCCAGTAACTTATTGGCAACAGTTTGTTCAAAGATAAATGAACATTAAACATGTTAATATATCTTTGAAAAAAACGTTGCCAGTAAATAACATAAATTGAAATCTACAGTAAGTTACTGGCATCCAGCTGTTAGTAATACTGTAATTTCTACAGGAATTTTTTACAGTGTACTCTCTCTCTCTCTCTCTCTCTCTCTCTCTCTCTCTATATATATATATATATATATATAATTAAATATTATACATTTTTCTCTTTATTAAAGCTGCTAGTAAAATTATTTTACAAAAGTCTGTGGTAATTTACATCATGCCGCAAGTGCTGTTGATAAAATTGTACTTATTTTAAACCCTTATAAATTCTATTAACTTGACCATATCAGCAATAAATCACATTTTTATGGATTTTACAACATAATTGATTTCACTTCAACAATGAAATACATGTTTGCCCTTAAGGTTGAATTCAGGTAAACAGGAACCCTTTTGACACTTTTCTCATTTATCTCAGTGGTTCAGTTACATCAAATTCAGTACTCTAAAGCAAAGTAAGACATTGAGAACATAACACCCTGACACAAACGCTTCATGGCTTGAGGTTTCGGGAGTGCATTGACTGTGAAGTTTATGAAAACAAACAGCAGACAAGGCATTGAAGAGATCTCTGCTTGCATATGGTTTGCGTTTCTTCAAATCTCTCAATGCTATCTTCCAGTCCTGCTCTCACAGAGATATTCTCAGATGGTCGGAACGAAAGGCTCGGAAATCCAGTCTTAGATGGACTGGGAGGACCGGGACACTGAACAGACAATATGTATCAAATCAAGCCACTCTCTTATTAAAATGCTAAGTGCATGTTGGTTTTGGAATTTTTCAAAAGCTACATTTAGGGGAAGCTGTTACGCTGGGAATCATAGGAGCAGTCCATGAAAGAGGACAGAACACCATCTGTGTAAACATACAAGAGCTTAGCATGGCTAGCTGCAGGCCATGCACTGAATGGCCTATGTTAAGTCTACGTTGCTAAAAACAAAGATTAGCAGAGATGCTAAGTTAGCATTAGCACCCAGTACACTTCTCTGAGAAGCTTAAGCCTCGTCACATCCAAAAACCTAAGAGAAATTATTGAAAGGTATGTCTTCTACGTCTCTCTGTATAAAACACTGATAAATCTGAGGCCTGAGTGAACATAAAACTAACAGCAGAAATCTGGCCGCTCTTCATACAGATTCATTTCATGCTGATGTCCAAAATCTTGTTTTTGTGCTTCATATATTGTAGTGTTTACTGCTCTTTCTGTCCTAATGTTTTTTTTTCTTTGACATTTTTATTGTGAATGTCAACTATATTGTTTTATTGTTACTATTTTTTGACAGGCCATCCTCCAGCCTAATCTGATGCCGATAGTGAGATTTCAATCTTACGATGCAATATCAACCAAGAATATAAGAGAAACCTATTTTTCATGCACATCTGTCCTTGTGTGGGCTGCACCTCTCAGACAGGCCACCTTTTTAGCACCATGTCATTTTGCTGGATGATTTTTTGGCACTAGACAAACTTAATATCACATTGAGAGGAGGTCACAGTATGCATATACTCACATAATTGCATGTGGACTTCCATGTGCTCAGTAGTTGAAACGAACAACTTTTCCAATTGCTACTGATTTATGCATGTCCTTTACGGAGCTGTCACGACATTTCACAACATGCAATAAATTCTCATTCTTGTTCGACTTGTTTTTCAATATCAGCAGAGCACCTTCTCCTGCAGGGCCAAACAGCTGTGATTTCTGTCGTTTACAGCCCTATATCATCATCCGCAATGTTAAACCACAGCTGTGAAAACACATCTGAAATATAACTTACATAGATATAGTAAATTACACATACATATACAATAGTTATATAATGTAATGTTAAATGTAATATTTTTTAATTATTAGTAATGGGCAACGATAAATAAAAGAACATTTAATAACATAAATAAAGAAAGAACATTTTTGTGAACGTAACGTGTGTGTACTTTGTATATTTATTTTGTATATATAAATACACACATGCATGTATATATTTAAGAAAAATGTTGTTTATATATTAAATATATTTAAATATAATGTAGATTATATGAATATAAATACTGTATACAGTAGTTTGCATACAAATCTTTTATACAGTAAAACTTTTTTGTATGAGATTATTGCCCAGCACAATTATAATTTTTTCAATTACTAGCATTCTCTCTATATATCATTTTAATATTTATATTTATTCTCAATCAATTTATAGCTACAAAAATAAATTTTACTATACTAAGTATTAATATTACTGCCATTTTATGTTTTCTTTATGTAATGTAATAATAAATCATTCTATTATATATACATTTTATGGAATATTTCATCGTATAATTTCATTGTACAATAGTTATATCATTTAACATTTCATTTTATTTATAATATTCACAATAATTTACTTTATAGCTCTAAAAATTGTAAGCAATAATAGTTTACATTTTACTATATATCTTAATATAAATATTAATGTAATGAATGTTTAATTTTTAAATTATGTGTTTATATTACAACCCCTATATAATATAATATAATATAATATATTTTATATATTATTGTAATAGCGTTAGTTCAGATTTCAGGTCTTAATCCTTATCAGTGATTATAAATCAGTTTAATTTAGACGAAACATCCGCTGTATCCTTCCGCTGACAATCTGAACTTTGACCCAAAGTGGGGTGAGTCCCTGACTAATTGAATTATGCTTTTAATCACACACACTGCTTGTAAATATTGTTTTGAACTTCTGGCCCTCTTGAATCATCGCTAACTTTGCTGTGTATACATGAAAAAGTGGATTTTGCTTTGACCTTCCCTACAAAGTAAGATACACCATTAAGGCTTTAATCTTAAATATCATGAAAAATGAACAGGAAACACA
This sequence comes from Enteromius unitaeniatus, assembly GCA_032359435.1. Classification (NCBI taxonomy): domain Eukaryota; kingdom Metazoa; phylum Chordata; class Actinopteri; order Cypriniformes; family Cyprinidae; genus Enteromius; species Enteromius unitaeniatus. The sequence continues at coordinate 10,327,934 of JAUMHI010000046.1, read as the reverse complement.
TCTGTCCGTCTGTTTATCTGTATATATTTTTGCCTTAACCTTGCCTCCTTGTGGTTCCACAGCGAACAGCAACTACGCATGAATCCTTCCAGACGTTTTAAATGTAATAAGAAAAGTGCCAGGATCTCTGTGTTCCAGTCAAGTATGTGCAAGTATTTCCACAGCACCGTCATCCACCTGTTTGATCCGTACCTGCAGCGCTTTCACCCTTTGTGTTCTTTATAAGGGGCCCAAGAATGTATTTCTGGCTCAGCTGTGTCCACAGCGTCTGTTTTATTTAGGAAACCAGAGTTGAGATCCCAAATCAGCTGGAAGGGACTATAAGGGACACAGACAGACACAGTAAAGGCCATGACTTTTTGAGCCTTGGTCGGGGCCACGGTCATGTCACTTATTGCATTGCTCTGGAATGAAGTGTGAACAAAACGTCTGCCATCGTTTCGCCTCCAGAAAAGCCCCATTTAAAAGCAGCAGACTGGCGTTCATCTCGGGTTTATGAGGAGCCTTTAACAACTCACACATCATATTGGGAGAAACGGTATTGGGAGAAATGGAAGATGGTTCTGGGTGATCCAAGTTAACGCACAACGCTTACCGCATCTGTACCGTTGCCAGTTCTCCACCCGTCTGAAGGCCTTTCATTATCACATTTCTCGTTGTTTCGTATGAACCTTTTGCCAAGTGGCTTTCGCAGTCTTTAGGTCCCTTCCACAGGGAGCCAATTAAATGGCAGTGCACTTTCTTTATTAAAGACCTAAAACATCAGAGCCTATGGGAGACTGACAAGCCTAATGTGCAGGGAGCTATATAATCGAAATAAAATTCATACATATTTACTGAGATATTCAAAGTGGCATAAAAATGATTTCATCCATTGGCATCGCGAAGAAACCAAGCAATTAAACAGAAGAGGAAAATGTATTTGTATTCCACATACGGTTCGGTGAACGATTCCGCTCAAAAGCAAACGAATCGGAGAGATTTACGGTGGCCGCTGACCCCGAGTGCTCATGGTAGAAAGCCTCAGGAGAACCCGGCTCAGGCTTCATGCCAAACACTTTAAGATTTAAAGAGGTGATGAGGAAACTATCCAGATGAGAAGGGAACGCATTGGTAGGAGCACAATACCCTTTCTCTTCCCACATACACGAGCAGAGCTGCCGACCCACTCTCTCCCGGCTGGCCGCCTCGGGCCCGTCCCACGGGGGTCGGGGTGGCTGTGGAGGTAAGGTGTTACTCGCTGGCCACTTTGCCGGTGTTGAGGATTATGTTTATTGAGATTGGAAAATGAAACGAATGGGTAGGGAACGTTAACCACCACAGGAAGAGCTGCTGCCAGAGCCTCCATTTAGAAACGGAAATAGAGAATTTGTCAGGGTAATCTGAAGGTAATTAGGTGAAGCAGAGGAGCGTAGGTTGCCCCCCTTTGCTCTATGAGGTGTCAACTGCTAGCTGTCTTAGCTTGGCAGAAGTCTTTACCCACAATGGCAGGGCTCAGAAATCTGTGGTGGACCTGCCAGCTTGCTGAAGAGTCAAACAACATGACATGATCACAAATAAACTAAAAATGTGGTTTTAAGCCTGCTTATCTTCAGACAGGAAACAGGGTCGTGCTCAGAGTCAACGCATCATTTGTATTCTCAGCTGCTAATTGGCCAGCTGTTGAGTCTGACATCATTAAGGATAATGGCTATGGAGAATGTTGCATTCCTTTTCTTTTCTTTCCTTTCCTCTGCTCTCAGAAAGTAGGAATTTCCAGCTTCTTTGCTGTTGTTTCGTGCTTTTTGTTATTAGTCATGTAAGGATTCATTTGAATAACTGGAAAACACTTGTTCATAAAATTAAAATTTAATATTGTTGTTTATTATTGTCGTCAAAATAACAGCACTAAATAATAATAATAATAATTAAATCCTTGATTTGTTTTATTTTACAGTACAAGAGTATTGTTGCTGACTCACTGTAATAATATTTATTTTTTGGTTTATTTTTTTTATTAAAAATTACTTTTTATTATGAAACTAATACTACATAAAACGTCCACTCTCATTAAAATGCCATGACACAACCAAAGATCAAAGGTTGATTCGCTCAGGTGCAGAGGTTAAGTTGCATTACACAGCTGTGGGCATCCAGCAGTTACTTCACCTGAAAGAACCGTGGGCGAGCTCAGCTATAGGTCATGCAGGCCTGGTTAAACTTGGTCTGTCTGGGTTATGAGAAGTACAGTCTGAAGGGGTTTGAATTCTCTGAGCCGAGCACCTGAGCTCAGTGTCTGCTCCCGAGCGTTGACCCTTCATGACTGAGATATTACCGCTCCGGGCTGCTGCTCTGTGCAAACCCCCCTCCTGCTCTTTCTTTATCTCCTTCTCTCTTTTGCTGTCGGCAGATTGAGCCTATAAATGAGGGGCTTTCAAGCTTTCATGCAAGATCACAGGTGCTTATTTAGAAAATGACAATTTTGCCTTTCCATAATTTCATGTTACAGCATTACCAGATCTTATCAAGAGCCGCCATCTTATTCCTGAGGTTGTGTAACTTGATGAAAGATATTTTGTCCTGCTTCTTACAGCAGCTTGGGGGCGAGAGGAACAGTTCTTCTGTAGGAACTCGATCTGTTTTTGACTGGAAAGCATAGTCTTGAAAAATAGGTTATTGCACATTAAATCGCACATTAAAAAACATATACTATCTCATATTGAAACTTTCGGCCGTCAATAAAAACAGATCAGGTTTGATTTTCTTTTGTTATCACAGCCGTAGCTAGCCTTGTGATAAGAGAGGATGACAAAAAAAAAAAAACTAAGTGTGACTTTAAACCATTTTAAGGCATTCTTAATTTTAAAAACTTTGAAGGGGGAAAAAAAACCATTAAAACATTTTAATTCTCCACTTTAAAAAAAATGACTAGGACAATAATATGAAAGTATCTGAAAGAATTGTATTAAATTAGAAAAGTGACAGCATTTTCAGTGGTGGTCTCAGATATTTGAACCCTCTGTATCCTGTAAGCCAGATTTGTCAGAAGTAACCAAGGCATCACATACCAGGCAGTTTATCATGAACAGCACACAAGCATGACATGACTAGTGGAAGTGATTTAAAGTGAGCGGTCAGCACCCTGAAGAGGTGTGTGAAAAGTCAAGACACTTCCTGCTGCGTCCTTTACAAACAGGAAGTTTAAATCCTGGGAGCAGACAGTGTCTGAGACACATACCGAGGTACTTGCGTTTGGAGAAATATTTTTACAGGATTAACCCAGGCCACGGCAAACTATTTTCAGTGAAGGGTTTTAGGGTCCACCAAAGTTGAAGAAAACATCTCAAAGGCTAGAGGTGAACTGCCATGTGTCGATGCTGTAAAAGTAGTTACCAATACTATTTTCTGTTGTGCAGTTTTTCAGTTATAACGATCCACCGAGACAAATTCTTGTTCTTTCTTTTCCCTTTTTTTTTTGTGGTCGAGGCTCCATAACTCAAATACCTCCATCAAACTTTACATGTTTTTCAGGAGATGTAATTTCAGCCACTTAAGGATCATTAAAAAGAGATCATATTAAATATCGGCGGTTAAGAGGCGTACTGAGGGAGGATAGAGACAGAAATAATGAGGAGATTTGTTTGTCAGTCAAAATCCGACGAGCTCAATCCCTCATGTCTGAGGGCGAGCGGAGGGTCTTTCCTTGTGCAAATCTACTGCTGAAATGTTGACAAAACAGACAATTTTGTGTAATTTTCTTGGTGGCACTCTTTCAGCGAGTCGGTCACTCAGAACCCCCTCATTTGGCGTAGCACCACACCGTGACCTTTGACATGTATCTGGTCCCGGACTTCTTCTTCTTCTTTTGCGATCCGGTGAAGGGACGTAACAGTTGTGCCTTTCAGGTCAGGTGGACACAGCCTTGGAGTTTAAGGCTGAAGGGCTATAAAGGATCTCTTTGTGTGTCTTTCCCCTGCGGAGCATGAGCAGAGGGATAAGAAATGTGGTTAATGGCTTAGGAGTGGGCTAATCATCGGTTGCCATTACTGCTCCAATATCAGCAGGGATGACAGACTTATCAATGACAAAGGGCCCAGGTGAAGACCCAGACCGGCCCCTTCAGTTTTGATCTCTGGTCCGCAAAGCAGGAGCTTTCATTCTAGCTAAGCACCAGTCAGTATACTTCTCTCGCTCTTACTCTTTCTGTCTCCTTCTTTCTCTCTTTTCTCTCCGCTTGTGCCAGGAATCACTCATCCCCTCTCCCCCCGTTCAGGCCCCCACGTTGTGTTCTCTCGAGCCGCAGCCATTATATCCACAATTTGGCTTAATTTCTTAGGCAACTGCAATGTGATAATGCATCTCTGTGGAGAGGATAGAAAATCTCATGATTGTTCTTTTCATTTAACCTTTTTTTGTTCCTTGTACATTGTGTACAGCACAGTAAAAAAAACTTCATTTTAAATGATGTCAATGAAAAGATTGGTCTTTTAAAAAATGATGGAGAAGATTACGTTTGTTTTATTTGAACACTTGCTGCTTTTAAACAGTGTATAGTGTTTAGAATACACAAATAATAAATAAATAAAACATTGCTATATAGTGGTAAAATCTGGTATTATTTTGTACAGTATATATATATATATATATATATATATATATATAATATATATATATGATTACTATATTTAGACTGAACAACTTTGAGGAACTAAAGCTATACATATATATAATGTGTTCTATTGTACACATACACACACACATATATGTATATATAGCTTTTTCAAAGATGTTTAGTCTAAATATAGTAATGTACAAAATATATTGAACAAATTTTTACCAGTATATAACAATATATATATATATATAATGTCTTCTATTGTACACACACACATATTAGTGCTGTCAAATGATTCATCATGATTATATTTGTGTATATATTTTTTATGTATATATAAGTAAATACATATACATACATGTATATATATATATATATCAGAAAAATGTTGTTTATATATTAAATATATTTATTTATCATATAAATTATATTAATATACATATAGACATGTGAATACATGTAAATATTTTCTAAATATATTCTGTCTGTGTGTGTGTTTTTATATAAGCAAATTAAAAATACACATAACACACACATATATATATAAAAAAACTGGATGCAATTAATCATTATTATGAGATTCAGTAAAAAGAAAAAAGAAGCTATCCTTTCTTTCTCTATTTATCTATCTATTTAACATTTCAAAATCTTGTATTAGGGTACTCGATAGGAAAAAGAATAATTTGCAAAGACAACTGAATACAAAGTGTGACAGTCTAATGGTTATGTTTATCTACCATCGTCGCCTTTTGCAAATGTTATTAAACGCAAAAGCCGAATAACTCTGATCACCCACTGGGTGCCAAATGAGAGTGCTTTATTTCTTAAATTCAATCACCACAGTGTTTCTGTGTGGGAAACCTCACATCAATATGCTTCAGGCATATATTGCACGATTATCATCTGTCATTAGAACTCGCTATATTTGGGTGCAGAAGTGGTGATTAGGTGTAAAATTATCAAGAGAAGAGACAATGAACTACAGATGGGAGTTTGAGCAGGCCGATCATTACACACATGTGTATAACTGCCTGGGAATATCATTTGCTTCTGTCGACTAAGTGTGATATGAAATTAATGTTTCAGGATTACATCACAAACTCTTACCTCATACTTGTAGCGATGATTATGTCAGTTTTAAACTTTTATGGTGCTTCTCACAGCCTTTATAAAATACTAACTCCAAATAATTAGTCTTTTGCTCATATTAACATAAGCACCGTGGCTCGCAAGCGACTGAGGATGTTGGTTTGTGGGATTGTAGCGGCTTTATGAACACACTGAAACGTGTCCAGGGAGGAAGTTTGAAACGAAGAAAATTGAATTTTCCAGCTAAATAAACACTGTTCTATTTTAGCACAAAATGATTTGAGAAACAGATATGTTTGGCTTTTTTAAATGACAAAAGTGCATTCAGCAACGCTATAAGCACAAAGGATATGAAGACCATTTTAAAAGCAATGCCTTTGTAAATGTGTGAATTACACTGACAAAACACGTAAGATATGAACGTGCTCAACAATCTGATCGCTATATAGTATGTTTCAATCCCCAGCTTTGCCAAATAGTAACCTTAGAGGAATAAGTCCTGCACACACACACACACACATGCACACCTGGACAACCCGAGCCTTTCACCGGCAGTCGTGGTGAGGAGCAGGTACTGAAAGACTCAAACACCTGCTATTGGAAAGTATGTTCTCCCTCAGTGATCCTGGGTTTTACAGGACTGGGAGGCTATTGTTCTGTCCCGGTGCTGACAGCCAAGGTATTTCTGGACTCCTGGAGCACATACAAAAAAACAATGGCCAATTCATATAAGTTAGTAGCCTATAGGAAAAATAGCTTTACCATTTCAACTCACTTTCCCGCTTTGAGCATATAGCTTGCTGCATAAATGTTGATAGTGTAACGCAAACCAGTGTTTTAGCTTGAATTAAAAAAATGAATTCCTTCTGTATAATATCTTTATCTGAGGGTCAAGCTTGGCTTTTGAAGAAATCTAAAGATCAGTTAACACCCTGCAGTGACATTCACCTGTGACACGGCGCTGGCTGGCCAAGAATGCAGTGCACCTGTAAACCTGAGGTACTCTGATCTCTATCTGCAGCTATCAACGGCGGACCATCAATCATCACGGGACTTTTTGATCTATCATTGGCACAGTTGACTATAAAATCGGGTTTTGAAGGAGTATAGATTTTTGATGTATAAATCACATTAGTAATGACCGACATCCATCTCTTGGTTGATTTATTGGCTGATACGAACATTTTTAGTGTGTGCTGCTTCATATTTTTTTGGTGTAAACCGTGATATATTTGCAAAAGATAATTCAAAAAGTCACCTTTTTACTGTATGTGATCCTTATGTTATCTTACGGAATAATTATTACTTTCATTCTGAACCTCCAAACTTTTAAACAAGTGTTTTTTTTAACTCTTTTAACTATGCCAACCATTTTAATCATATGCTTACAAAAGAACACCTTTTATGTGATCCTTATCCTTACTAAATAAATATTACTTTTATTCAGAGCCTCCAAACTTTCAAACAATAGTGTTTTTCATGTCAAATAATGTAGACTAGACATTTTAATCACATGCTTAATTTGCTGTTTTTGATCTCTGATATGCAGACTTGGGAAAGTCTAGAAAATGATCATCCAGCTAGGCCTGTCTTAAGCAGGAGGGGAATTTGCAAAGTCACCTGGACGACAAATCGCCGCGAGGCACCTCTGAGCTCCAGGGCCACCCCGATCGGGTCCCCAGCTCTGATCCCCAATGCCGACCCCGCTCAAAATCATCCCCATTAGCTTACCGCCGAGGAATTCTGGGTCAAGTGAATGGCGCGGTGGCTAACAAAGCCCTTTTTCAAGGAAGATTACAACTTCAACAGGAAACCTTTTGATGAGCGAGACTGTTTGAAAATGTTATCAATATCACCATCACCCCTTGGGGTCAACAAAACCATTTCTAATCACCCCATACCTGTGGCTATGTATTTTTTTGTGTTTGTGTGCATATGTGTACGTGAGTGTGTGAGAGAGAGAGAGAGCATGAGAGGAAAAAATGGGTGAATTATCTTACTGTCAGAGAATAGAAGAGAGACTTGTTTAACATGGGCCGCGCTCAAGAGCACGTGCGATGACAAAGCGATTTTGCTCCTTACACCGGTCACCCACCTGCACTCAGATTAGGTCAGATATTCGTTTCTGAGGCCAAGCTGTCTCTCAAATAAGATGATGAAAAAAAGCTCATTGTGGATAACATTCTTTCTCGGCTGAAGTGAAAAAAAAGTGCAAAAAAAAATATCTAAACATAATATCTCATTATGCTGCAGTGGGAGGCTGTTTCAGAGACTTTAATTACTGAATGCTTTTAGTTATGTTAACTATAATATATTTTTGTTGACATCATTTTTTGACATCTAGGGCTAAAATGATTTTTGTTAGCCTGTATATTTAGTGCAAAAACTACAATATTTTGAAGCGACAGAAAAGGCTAAATAATGTCATTGGTTGCAGTGATCATGTGAGTGAGTTGGCATATAACAGGTAATAATGTTTGGATATGTGTAAAATGTCAATTATTTCAGTACAAACTGTAAAAGACAGTAATTAAGTCCAATATTCAATAAGTAAACTTGATATGGTTATAGAATTCACCAAATGTGCTCATAGGCATCCTGTATTTGTAGTTAAAATATTTACTTCCAGCAAATAAACACATCTGTGGAATTTCAAACAGACCTCATATTGGTTCATTTCCAAATATATCCCTGGAAATGTAGAGACTACAGTATGTAAATGAATGATGTAAATTAATCAAAGGTCTTGAAGCATGACATGGCAAAATTAATACAGTTTGTGGGTGTGCATATATATATATATATATATATATATGGAATAATTATACCTATTATGTTAATGTTAATGTACTGTAAATAAGCCTATGTCCTGCAGAGCTTTTGAGATCCATGACTGAAAGAGGTTACGTCATATAGGTCTATTCTTCATCAGTGTATTGATTCTGTGGCTTCAGTACTGAGAATTTAAAAATAAAAAACACTTGGCTGTAAAAACTCAACATCCAGCTGAAACAACGCCTTTCCGGTAAGAAATGTGGAAGTTACAGCGCTTCAGAACAGCGCATACAAATTAGTGTAGCCTATATAATACGTTATTTCTGTCATTGTTCTACATCATAGCATACATATGATTATATAACATAGTTTACGCCTATACAGAGTAGCCTGTATAATGACGGCCGGTTGTTGTTTATTGAATAATGTGAACAGACGTCTTCTCTTTTAGGCTACTTGTTAAGTTAGCCTATGGCGCCCTCTGCTGCTGGATATAGTAAAACATCTCGAAACTGGCCAGCTGGAGGATGATTATTATGATCTCAAGCTGAGATTATGACACTGTAGATGTTTAAATACGTAAATATTTAAATATTCGTGGTCCCCAAAAGGCTCTGGGGACGTTATTTTGGTTGTAGAAATAACCGAAATATAACCTGAACCATGAGAGAACGGTCTGGCCTTTATAGGTTATTTTAAATAATCTCCCTGCAAAGTTTCTATACAAATAATCTAAACGAAAAGTTCACCTAAGGTTATTTCTAGGTTATTTTTATTATTATTCTCATTGTTAATAAGCCAAAAACTAAAGTTATGTGTTTGCTGGGAAATCGCCAAAATTAAAATCAATAAATAAATATGTTTTTATAAGTACTGAAATATATATAAGTACTTAAATAAGTACTCTGAAATCAATAAAGCTGTTTCTCTTCTTATTCACAATGCATAGGTGTATTTATTCTATTATAAACTATTATAAATATGAATTATAATTATTAGTGTCATTTTTAGGAAGATGTATTAGTAACTAGACGGTCCTTCAAAATCTGGTTTAGTAGGTAACGTTATTCACGGAAGTGAATTCTGGATACCCTTCACTGAAATGATTGCAACAGAGCTAACATCCCTAAACACACACTGCCTGACCCTTGTACCGAAAAGTCGAAGGGAAGGGGGCGAGCCGTACCGCTGATCTCTAAAGTATCTACCGAGCGATTTCCCGACAGCGCGGTAAGAAACTCGAGAGACAGAGCCTCTGGAGACAGCACGCAGGCACTTCCGGTTGGGCAGAGAGCTGGAAAAATAGCAACGGCTGAGGAGCACAGCTGGGGAAGGAGGAGGCCAGGCTGGAGCTAAAGCGAGTCGCTGTGCAGAGGAATGGGCGACGTTTGATCGGAGAAGGTGAGGCGTGATTTGATTTTAAAGCGCTTTATGTTCGCTCAGACGGTATGGTTGGTTGTATTCGCCGCGGTTAGACGCGGACGCTGCTTAATACATGTCACTAACCGGCTAATTTGTTAGCATTCCGTGACAGCTTTGGTGCGAGCTGGCCTGGCAGCAAATGTAATGAAGGGGAGTTCACATGCAGGGCTGAGGGCTTTCTTCCTCCGGGCGGATCTGTCATGCTCTTACCCTACCGTTTTATACAGCTCTTTAGCTCTTCGTTACGTGTTTATTCCCCTCCAATGCAGTCCGTGTTAACGTTAGTTGCCAACCTCCACATTCCACAATCCCCTCAATCACAAGCAAGTGGGCCACTTCCCACCCTCCTTTCTGTGTTTAGACAAGTAACATTAAAACTTTTTCTTGGCGTGAGGCAAAAGTACCTCAGGTTTAAGTTTTACGTTAAGGTATTTAAATAACGGAAGTGTAAGTCCTTGGCTCTGTCTTAAAAGTAGTAGAGCTGCCTGCCTGGATAGCTGTTTTTGTACATTCTAAATTCGTTTGGTGGCTAAAAAAATGCTGTCTTTTTAGGCAGCTAGCTATGGTTTAAAACACAAACAGAGTTAATTGAGCGGTTACTGATTTATTTGACAAAGTGGTAAGTTAATGATTTATTTGAAGTTAAAGTGAAACTGCTTTTAATAAGCTTAGTAACTTGAAATGAAACGAATAATGTATTTAATTTTTAACGTGTTTAAGGAAAGGAATTTGCCAAAGGTAGCCTAGTCTTAGTTCAACGCAAATGAAAATGAAAGGGTTTGCCTACAGTTGCTAACTTTTGATCTGTCATATTTTTGGGTGAGTTGTCCCTCCAACTTTGACATGTGATGATATGACTGTCCGCAAGCAGCACAGTGTCTTGGGTAAAACTTTTATTGGCATACAGTGTTGTGCAAGAATGATTTTTTTATAGTTTCACTTTCAAAATTTGTTCATGTGCCGTAATGATTTCTTTGCTGTCCGTGTGTTTTGCTCTTGAATTTTTTTTAAAAAGGGAGTTGTTTGACATTGTTTTGCCTGTTTGTATTCTATGTGATTATTGGCTCTATTGTAATACTGGAAGAAAAATCATACTTCACACAATAGGAATGTAACTGAGGTTTAAAGGCTGAAGTGTAAAATGCAGGACAGATGGTTATAAACCTAACCGAGAGTTTACATGTGAAACAATTATCTGTAAGTTATTAAAAGGTTACCTAATAGTTAATAGTTTGCGAAATACTGGTTCAAGTGCCTGCATTTTTTTCCTCATGTTTAGTGTTTTTGCATAAAAATGGCTGCTAGTTGGCTTAGTTTAATTGACAAATGCAGGTTAGTAGGGTAAACGTGTCGCAGTATTTCACAAGAATAATAGAGTGCTCCAGTCAGGTTCTGAAAGTAAAAATCTCATTCATTCTTTTCATGATAGGGCAGTTGATTTTGAACGATCACCTTTTAAAGACAAACCTGCTTCAAGCTACAAGGTGGCTGCGAAGTTGTTATCAGCCCACATTATTTCATTTATTTTAGTAAATCACACCCACACCAACTCCATTATTATATATATATATATATATATATATATTATGTTGTCAGTCTGTTTATGTTCTCAAATTACCAAAATATTTGTATGCATAATATGCAGTTTTTTTTTTACAATAAAAGTAAAAACATGGTTTCTATATGTATTATTAATATCTTTATCTCATTAGTTCTAGCTATACGTATCTATATTCAATAGTACCATTCACAATGCATCATGGGATTGCAGTTCTTTCTGATAAATACACATGACTTTTGACTTTACTGATTTTTAGATACTTTTTTTGCTTTGAATTAAACTTTTTAATGTTGTAATATAGCTAATTGCCTTGGTTCAAGGCTTACGTCTTTTTTTTTTTTTTTTTTTAAAAGGAAATATTAATAGGCAATATATATCCTTGTTCCAAAAGCGCAGGAAAGAGTGGGTGGTAACAGTTGCGTTCTATATGAAGGATATCTGTGAAACTTGACTGAGAACATTCCACGTTTTTGCTCTCCGCGAAATCAGGTTCTATAGAAACCTCTGGCATGTGTAAAAGGTGATTGTGTACCTGGAATATGTTTTCTTAGAGCAAAGGCTTAAAACGAAAGTAAAAATATGTGTATTTGCTCAACAGGAAGTTCAAATCTATCTTCACTGTGGATTTCCCCACTTCCTTGTTTTTTCTAGAAGGTGTTTTTTCTAGAAGGTGCTATAGATGCGTTTATGGTATCTCCGGAGGCATAAAGGTCCCTCCTAACTGCTCGGAAGGTTTCCCAACCAGACTTGTCTCAACAGACAGAGCCAAACCAATTAAGCCATGTGCATGAGTAGGCATTATTGCTTTGCACTCGGTTAACCTTTCATTTTTGTGGCTGTGGCTGGTTTTCCTCAGTATTACCTGTTAAATAATTTTGGTTTGAAAGTCCTCCTGTTATGGCAGATTTATAGCATGTAGGGGAAAGAAAAGAAGAATTTTTCTTGAGTCTTACCCAAGACATCACCTCCGCTGCTCTAGCTTTTGTTCGCCGCTTCTGAATCTAATGACTTCTGCCGTGAGTATAATACTTGAATGTTTTGGGAATGTGGAAGAGCAGTTTGTCCCTGAAGCTTGCGGTTCAATGGGCTTTGGCTGTGCGTTGCTTGTCTCTTGGCCAGCTTCAATGGGGATTGACTTGGGAAAGAAGAAAGGATGCCTTTGACCTGCGCACCCGAAGCAAAACAGAATGTCTTGGTGGTATTTTTATCCACTCTGATTATGCCTGTTAGATATGCAAAGCCTGGCTGATTTCCCTTGCCAGTACCTTTTATAGCGGTTCTTAATTATCCTTTCGAATTTGTGCAGCAGTTTCCCTTTGATGTAGCTTTTCTTTTCTTGCCATCAGAATGAGTGGACTCGTAGATGGCGATGGGAGGAGGCACAAAACAGGCCTGGACTATGTTCCTAATGCACATTGGCCTTTTTATGATCTTTCTCCTGTCACGATCGGGAGCAATATGTGTTTTAACTGAAGAATTGGTGTAGCCTCATTCCTGGGACCAAGGATGTTACCCAGAGCTTCTGACCCATTTTTCGGTAGGCGTTTAAGCTGGCTGCTGCTGTGTTGTTGAGTTATATAGGCTATATTATCATGATAGATATGCTAGCGGTTGTATAAACGTGACGTAGTTATTTACTACTGTTTGAATAAAAATGCTTGTTTTGTTCAGGACTGGATCTGTTCACACCAAGAATGATATTGATATTAGCATCCACACCCTCAAACAATATTTTCTGTTACGCGCTTGCTCGTCTGCCGCTTTAAATTCTCCAGCTCGTGATAGCAGGATGGATTCTGATTGTTTGTCAATGTTTGTCATCAGCTGGGGAAAAAAAACGAATTCTGAAAATTATTCCAACAATGTCGTTTCTCTATACTTTTAGCGTTATAGTTGTAGTGTGGATAATATTTTAATATTTAATGATTTTTAGAACTGTATCTTTATCGTAATCTTTACAGTTATCATCCTTGGTGTGAAAAAGGCTTCAAAATGTAAATAAATAAAGACATTTTGTGGACATATCATACTTGCGCATTTTTGTATCCACGCTCTAGAAGATAGTCATTATGGGTGTTGGTGGATCTGCATTTATTCACTGCAGCTCTTTTTCTGTTTTCTTTAGTCACAAAAAATGGATTTATTGTGCAGACGAACAACTTTTATTAAGACCCCATCTTGCCAGTGATAAAGTAAAGCTTTAATTACAAAGAGAATGTCTTTGAGAAAATGAGAAATATTGCAAAATTTTGGTGCTGCGATAAATCCCAGTGCTCTGCATGCTCGTTGTCCTCATGGTAGGTTTTGAAAACAGTTTCCCACAAAGTTTGCAAAGCACCCCTCGCCACTTTTCCGCCCTCTCACAGCCTTTTGGGTTCCTCCTGCCAGACTGTGCATGTTAAGCATTTCTGGCAGTACTGGACTAGGTTTTATTTTGCAGAATAGGCTAAAAGCTGCTTATCTTGAAGCAGGCCTTCTGCAGTGTTCATTTGCCAATGCTGATATGGCGGTTTTCAGTTTTAACGGCTTGCTTAGTGAACCGGTAAAAGAAGTTTTCCCGGTTAGCCTTGACTTTTTATTTTTACTGTTGTTCAGGGATTCTGGGTAGTGTGTGTGTGCAGGTTTTTTTTTTTTTTCGTTTGCCTGTGATTGACATGATCTGATAAAACAAATTTTACAATAATTAATTTTAAGAAGGCTCATTTAGATTATCCTAAGAAAGATTAATTAGGCTAAAACCATATTTACCTAATTCATCATCAGATTTGATCTGGTGTGTAATACAAATGCGTGTAAAATTGCAGTTTTAGAAAAAAACACAAACATGCTGATCCACGAGTTAAGAGATACAATAAGTAACTCATGATTAGACATAAAGTGTCAAGCAGTGAACCAAGGCAACTCAATCACTTCAACTGGGACATTTCTGTTGATGCCAAAAAATTAGCCTTTGACATACGCATTGACTGTTGCCAAATCTCTTATATCACTGTTGATGCTGCTGCATTATGTCTTTGAGAAATTGCAAACCTCTAACAGACAATCTTTTCACCAATCCACCGTATAAATATGTCCCTTGGTCTGTTACTTGTGCAACCCATAGTATGAGGAAGTAGTTTCACTATTTTACGGTTTTTAATGATTGAGAGTTAAAATCCCCCTCAACGCTTGCCTTGCCTGAGTGCGAAACTTATGATTGCATCTCGCTGAAGTGCTGCCAGGACACTTGCCCCCTTGGGTCCACCAGATCAACTGAGTATAGATTCTCTGGCAATCTGTCAAACATGAGTTAAGCTTGGTTCGCATAGCAGTGGCGCAATGCCTTTCTGACATGTACATGTGAACATAAAGGACATAACAGGAATTACACGTTTAACTTTCCACTTTTTTTTCCCACCATTTTTGCTTTCAATTTCTTTCTTAATCTATTTCTTCTAGAGGATTTGCAAAACTACTAGTGGGCTGCTTTACCAGACAGCTAGTTGCCAAATCTGTCTGAATTCTACTGATTTCAGGCTCACCTGACCCTGGCTGCAGCTGTTTCTTTATGTAAGACATGATATTAACAATGTTTTTAAGATCTCTGGGCTTAAGTTAGGCTTTTCATCTTGATAAAAGGAGAGGAATGTAGCTACATCTTGGAAAACATGTAGGTACAATACCATTCAAAAGTTGTATGATTTTATTTTAAATAAAGAAAATAATATAAAAAAAAAAACTGTAGTACCGGTGAATGGTAGTATTTGTGTCTATTATTTCTGTAATATTTCTGTTTAATTGTCCACTTTATTTTGTTTGCTTTTTATGTATACATGTATATAAGAAAAATTGAGGTTAAATCGTTTTTTTCTCTGGAGTGTTTCTAGTATTCCTTCCCTCTTTCTGTTTCTCTTGACCATGGCAAAGAGACAACATATGGAGGTGAGATAGGTGTCTCTGCCAATTGGAGAAAGTGTGTGCTCCTAAATTGCTGACTGAGACTCACACTGAATCACTAGAGAGCGAGAAGTGAAGGCTTTAGAGTGGGTGGAGGCATAGGAGGATCTAGAGAGAAGATCGTAAAGAGGAAGATAAGAAGAACAGCCTTTCCTTTACAGGATTCTTGTGAATTTAGCTTGTTTTCTATTTCTTTATAAATGCCGCTTTTATAATGCACCATGCTGTACAACACATAAGTTAAGTGGCTGCAGTAGTACTTTCATGCTCTTAATGATGGATCACTTTTCTCCCACATTGTTTTTGGCCATGCATCAACTTGATCTAATGCTGTCTCACAACAACACACCCATGAGAATCTAACATCTTATTGGTTTTGTAATTATGTGTCTGCTTTTTAGACTTTGTTTTGGATGACATTTGCTTGAGAGCACTGTGTGAACCATGAACTAGAAGTTTTTTTTTAGGTGTGTTTGAAGACCAGTCATGGCTATAAGCTGTTTTTGTCATTTAAGAGGTGATGCCTATTGGGTTTTTAAAGTTCTTTAGCTTCAGCGTATGCAGCACACAAAGGATTGGGTTAAAGTGTGCACTAGATGCTTTACTAAAACTTGCACTCTAGAGCCAAAGTGAACTGGCCATATGTTCGCTTGTCTTTTTCTGCTTTATGAATCTGTGTGAAATTAGTCAGATGCAGTGTCTTATTACAGAATGTTCTGGTAACTCAAAACGTTTATCCCACTGAGATCCAAACAAAGCAATGCCAATATATACACTTCCATTCAATAGTTTGCAGTCGGTCATTACTTGCAGTTAATATGTTTAATGTAACACAAGGTTCATATAAGATCAATAGATTGTTGTTTTGAAATGTCTGTTTGGCAAAGAATCCTGAAATATTTCCCTCCAAAAAATAAGCAGCACAACATTGATGATATCACACTGGAGCAATTGGGGAAAATTGGTTTTACAGAAGCCATTTTACAAGACAACTTTTGAATGGTTCATTTATGTATGTAAATGCATGTAATATGCAAAATGAATGTTCCTCGATCTGAAGAATAATGAGCTAGTTAACAAATGCCTGTAATTGGAACCCTTTTTTTTTTTTCATGTGGATGTTACATTTGCTTAGTACAGGAGCAAGTTTACTCTCATGTGTAAAAAGACTGGAGAAGTGTGGTCAAACAGTAAAAAGCCTGACACCAAAAATACTTTGTTTGTTAATAAGGTTAAAGTGTAGATTTATACTTCACTTTGTTGAAATTGAAACCCTATTTATTAAAGGAGTTTCATGCACCAGTTGTTTCCCGTTCTAATGCCAGGCTCACATTACGGAGTAGTATGTTTGCTTCACACGCATAAAGAGAATTTTCGCAAATTTTCTTCCCTTAAACTAAATCTTAAATGAATCATTGCACACGCTGCAAGAATTGAAAATGGTGGCACATCTCAAAATTCAGTATAATTAAGATCACGCATTGATGTTTCAGCAACTAATGTCAGCTTTATGTGTTCAGAACCTCAGCGCTTCTCTTTGCACTTGCGATTATGGTACCTTTTTAACACATTATACAGTTTTTACAAAACTTCCCCAAGCAGTTTCCTTCATGTTGTGAAATTCTGAAAGAATCATAGCTGTAATCATCTGTGATAAATTTTTTAAGCCCGACTTAGAGTCCACCCAAAAATGAAGATTCTGTCATCATTTGCTCACCCTCAAGTAGTTCCGAACCTGTATGAATTTCTTTGTTTAGCCGAACACAAAGGAAGATATTTTGAATACATATGGTAACCAGGGTGTCTTGGGTCATCATTGAATTTCAAAGTATTTTTTTCCCTGCTATGGAAGTCAATGGTGACCAAAACAGCCTGGTTACAAATGTTTACAAACTGTAGAATTCAGCAGATATAAATGAATGTGGGAAAAAAAAAAAATTACTGCTTACATATACTCTACCTATCATTTAGAGTACCTTATTACCTATAAATGCGTTTCCTCACACTTTTTTGTTTTTTTTGTTTTTTCAGGTTCTCTACAAACCAGGAGAGACGTCAGTGAGTCATGGAGGACTGTGGTAGCCTCATAGAGTTCGATGTACCTGAGTTCAGCAATACAGTCCTGAACCAGCTTAATGAGCTCCGTCTCCAGGGCAAGCTGTGCGACATCATTGTGCACATTCAGGGCCAGCCATTCCGAGCCCACAAGGCCGTCCTGGCCGCCAGTTCGCCGTATTTCCGTGATCATTCAGCACTGGGCACGATGAGTGGCCTCTCCATCTCCGTAATCAAGAGCCCCGAGGTTTTTGAGCAGCTGCTCGCCTTCTGCTACACTGGCCGAATGTCATTGCGCCTACGTGATGTCATCAGCTTCCTCACGGCTGCCAGCTTCCTCCAAATGCAGGCTGTGATTGACAAATGCACACAGATTCTTGAGGGTATTCACTCTAAGATCCCTGTGCCTGCTGGGATGGATCCAGGTAATGATTGCACCACTTCAAGGGCTGGACGCAATGGAGTGAAAGATGGAGGTATCTTTATAAACCCCACCCAGATTTCGCCGCCCTACTATTCTCGTCAGAATCATTGCGCGGAGGAGCGGAGCTCAGGTAAGGGAGTGGCAGAAGAAGGTCAGTCAGACCGAGGGAGTAGTGATGGCATATCAGAGCAGGAGGTGTCCATGGAGGTAGAATCCGAACAAGTAGACCTCATCGGAAAGGACGGACAGGTAACAGATGTCCATATCAAACTGGAGAAAACGGACCGGCCCAGCTACTCTGATAGCTCATCGGCGGGTGATGACGGGTACCACACAGAGCTGGTGGATGGTGAACAGGTGTTGGCTGTCAGCGTGGGATCGTACGGGCCTGTGATTTCCTCTGCCGGATACACTTACTCTGCACTACCTTCCCCCTGTTTCGTCAGCCTGAGTTCTTCAAGTCCATCTCGCTCCTTGCTCAGCAGTGTCCGGGGCGGTCGTGCCCGCCCGAAACGTCCCGTGCCTCTTCCAGCCGATCTGCTAACTCAGCTCAAGCCGGGAGTCGAGGAAGGAGATCCACCGGCGACGGCAACTACCCTGGAGAATGACGTAAGGGAGCGGAGTTTCCGTGGACAGTGGTACCCCTACAACGAGCGCCTCATCTGCATCTACTGCGGCAAGTCCTTCAACCAAAAGGGCAGCCTGGACCGTCACATGCGTCTGCACATGGGCATCACGCCTTTCGTCTGCAAGTTCTGTGGCAAGAAGTACACCCGCAAAGACCAGCTGGAGTACCACATCCGCGGCCACACGGACAACAAACCCTTCCACTGCCAGATCTGCGGCAAATGCTTTCCCTTCCAAGGCACACTCAACCAGCATTTGCGCAAGAAGCACATGACCTCTGGCACAGAAGTTAACAATCACACTGACTTGCTGGGAGAGGCACCAGATGGCCAGAGACCAGAGCAGGAGGATGCCTCCGAGGGCGAAGCGGCCTGCGGAGCAGCTTATCCCGATGATTTGTCAACGAAAACCCCTAGCGAAGAAAGTGGCAAGTGTAGTCCGGAAGAAACACCTGCATCCAAACCCCTGCGTGGATACTAAGAGTTTTCCATTTGGTTGTTTGTCCTCCTTATCTAATAAGGAAGCATAAAGGGTTACTCTTTTCGTGATTTAGCCCAGCTGTTTTTAAAGAACGACAAGAAATAACCTGCCTTGCGCATTTTCTACTCGTCCATTTTTGTGGAAGTTCTGAACAGGAGTTTTTCAAAGGGAAGGAGTCCTATAATCGGGGAATTAAATAATCGGGGAGGAGGTCTCTGTAATCAAGGCCTCCTAAGAGTTTTATCACATTTTTATATATCTATATATATATATATATATATATTTCCATGTTTTTCAACATATTTACAGAGTAATATAGGCATGTTGCAATAATTAATAATGTGAAAGCTCAGATGAGATGCTTGTCATATCACGCTTTTACCTGACCTGTTTTTGCACATGTGGCCTGTAGTAGGTCACTCACTCACGAGGAATGGTTTATCTGCCAGTGCAAGGCTCTTTTTGTGACACATCCGTTCAATACCTCATTATACAACCTCAACATATACTCATAATGGACAGTATTTGTAGCTTGTCGTCAGCTCCAGCCAGGTTTTACCTCATAGCAAAGAACCTGAATGGAGGGGAAAAAGCTTCTCTCAGAAAAGTCACATTTGTTTTGTTTTCATAGGGTTTGAATGAATGCTGCGGTGAAAACCCCTGAACAAAACTTCTCCACTCTACCAAGGCTTGATACTTCAGCGAAATATTCCTTAGTGATTGTATGAATTCTGGATTAATCTTGTTCAGCTTTCTTTAGCTGCCATGTTGTGTCTATGAGAATATTGTTAGTACAAGGTGTACCTGTGGTGTATTTTTAGGATCCAGGATCTTCCTTTTTTTTTTTTTTTTTTTTTTTTTTTTTTAAATGCCAAAAAATCACAGTCTGTCACTCTACACTTTTTCTGTAACATTATCAATTTAGTTTCAGGTATGATATCAACAGTTTAATCACAGATTAGTGCTAGAGTAGCAGCACAGTCAACAATATTATTCAGTTAAGAAATGTTTCGTACATTTTTTTGCCTTTTGCTTTTGTGCCAAGTTTCTTTCTTTTTTTTCTCTCTCCTCTCAAAATCTAGCTTTTAATTCAGAACAACAATGCTTTTCCAAACACCATTGAGGAGGGTGTGCCTTTAAAACGAAAGTTTAAATTTATATATTAATATATTTGTAGAAGTATTTCTAAAAGTGGTGCGGCAGTCATGCAAGTTATGAAAATTGCCTTAGGGCCATACCGACATGGGAGGGAAGGGGGAAAATCTCTTGGTGAAATATTTATAGCATTAGTGTACACACTCGATCAGCGGTTAAAAACTCTTCTTGTGTTCAGCCGGCTTCAAAAAAACCACAGCCGTGAGAGGAAGCTCTTTTGGGCTTCTTACACTAGTGCGTCTGCAGATGTACAGACCAAAACCTATGGTGTTTCAATACAGTAATGTAGAAGATTCCCTTACTGTCGGTATGCTTTTGTTAATGTTAAATTGTATGGAGGTGTATTGTTTATGCTGCAGGTATATAGTGTATGGTTTCATATTACAATAGAGCAGTAATAAGATAAACCTGCAGTGTCAGTACCACTATTGTGGGCACTTTTATACATTTAGTATTGCGAAGAGAGAACCCTGGATGCCTATTATCTCCACAATATCTCTTCCCATTCATTTTCATTGTTATGTAACTGGTGCAAAACGTCATACCTCACTTTTTTGTCTTTTTTTTGACCTGTGATTGAATTAGGCTCCTTGTTGTCTCGCAATTTTTTTTTTTTTTTCGTTTCTTATCACCACACAGTCTTATTTGATTCATTCTAGTGGCTACATAAGAAGGAAAACAAAAAAAAGTAAAAAGGCGACCCATGTTTTATAGTCCTCTCTACAGTCAAGCATCTGCCTCCCTGACTGTATGCAGTATATTTGATTTATAGTTCTTGATGCTCAGACAGATTAAAACATGCCCCGCTTTTACAAGATTCTAGTGCTAGATTCAAGTTTGCCTGACATACCATTTGGGTATTTACTTTACCACACCCTCCATAAGTTAACTTTAATGATCATTAGGCACGGATAGTTAGCATAGGCAGCAGTCCCTTTTGTTTAGCAACTCCGATATTATCCTTCCAAGACAACTCCTTAATTCTGTGAACCGTATCCAGTATCACGCCTTGGACAAAACTTGTTTCAGAAAGTACGATATGTTAAAATACACAGTGACTTACATTTATGGTGCTGTTCTGCTTTCATTTTCAGTTTGTGTACTTTTCTTTTGCGGTGTTTACTCGTATAAGATTTCTGTCTCCGAGTATTTTGAGATTTCAGATTGAACTTCAGGACTTCTGCCCTTTCTCTCTCTCTTTCTTTAAGATCAGTTTCACTCAAAGTGCAAATTTTAGAACGCTGAACTATATTTGTGCCATTAAAATCTCTTCATGTGCTGGTATTACTGGCAGATGAGTGAGAATGAACCTTACACTTTAATATTTTTTTTTAAGCTTTGAATCAGTTTTAAACAATGAGCCAATGTGAAAACTACAGTTACCGAGAGCCAAAACTCTGAATGCAGAACACCTTGTACTACTGACAGCATGTTTGGTGTCGTTCTGTGACATGAGATGCCATGTATGCCATTTGAAACATTGTAAGCCTGACTGCTTTGTTCCCTGAACCTGTTTAGATTTGCTCTGTTCCTTTTATCGTAATGTTCCCGTTCATCTTCGATAATGTGAACGTGACTTTGGCCACTAACCAAAGAGCAAACCAAAAATTGTAAAGGGTTTGTGTAGTATGTTGCACAGCGGACAAAAGAGAGACCAAAAGCAAGCCCTGGAACAAATGAATCTGTTTTAGAGGTGTCAGTAGATCTTCTCCGTCTCATTTCCCAGCCTCATGCTGGCTCTAACACCTGTCGGGATTTTCTAGCTTTGACTGTCATTTATTTCACACATTGGTAGGTTTTGCTGGGATAATGTTTTACTTAATGAATGCAGCTGTAAGCTTTAGTATTTGATGAACAGATTTTGGATGTTGTTCTGTGGTTTTTAAAGAATGATGATGCAAACAATTTTTTTGTTAGTTTTTTTAGGTTGTTTTTTTTTTTTTATTAAAAGTTGATTAAACCGGTGCCTTGATGTGAAACATAGCCTTCACTACTCTTTGAGGTCAGTAAGATTATTATTATTATTTATATATATATATATATATATATAATTTTTATTTATTTTTTTTAATGAAATTAATATTTTTATTCAGAAATAATGCATTTTGGTGGATCAAAAATGATACAAAATACATTTATAATGGTAGAAAAGATTAGTATTTCACATTGTTTATTCATCAAAGAAAAATATGGTTACCATTAAAATACAGATTAATGTTTTTAGCATTAATAAGAATAACTTTTTCTTAAGCAGTAATTTACCGTGATTTCTCAAAGGTCATGTGTCATAGAAGACTGCTGAAAAATTCTAATGACATTTTAAAATAAGTAAATGTATAATATTTCACAATATTACTGTTTTGCTGTGGGACTTGTAAAGCATATTTAAAAATCTTACTGACCTCAGACTTTGGAAGTGAAGTGTATGTGAATCACTTACACCGCAGTTTTTTAGTTATTTTTTTGCTTTTTTGTGTTGCCCCGCAAGATTATGGGAATGAGATGAGGGTTTCCTTCAAAGAAGGCAGAAATGTTTGTTATTTTTGGATGTATCAATGTATCAGCCTGGTCTTTTGTAAAAAAAACAAAAAAAAAAAATTGAACTAATGGTAATATGCAAAAGCAATATGCCTGTTAGATCATAATTGAGACATGCAGTAAGTTCTGTCTGTATAGTTGCATTTGTTTTACTCTGTATCATTCTTTTTGTTCTTACGGGGAAACATCCTGTTTGTAGGGGATCGATATGCATTGAAGCGACAGAGATTTTCACGTCAGAATCATTATGCAGTTTCCACAGAAAGTGAATATGCTGAAATAATAAAATGGGACAATCAAACAGCTTCACGATACGGAAGCTTCCTCTTAAAAAATAAGTTTAAAAAAAAGTTAGTTGATATATGCTTGGCTATAATCTCATCAGAATGATGATGCTTTCAGGTTAGCAGATCGCTGTATTATGTATATTGTTTGGTCTGGGGGGAAATATGCATGCCGGCCCACTTATTGTTCGAGTAGAATTGCATGGTGCCCTCCGCGTTGTAATACGAAACTACAGATTACTTTTTGTTTTTGTCTTAAAACTTGAAAGTGATTTTCAGCTATATCTCTTATGTGATATTTCGCCTGGCATGCACTTAATAATTTTTTTTTTTTTTTTTTTTTATAATAAATAATGTATTCCATAAGGGATTAATTGACCATGTAATGCTCCCAACTTATGGGACTCATAAGGCCTCAAATATTTTATCGCTTGGGATGTGTTTCCCCTTTAATGGTGCTTTACGACTGGTCAGGTTTCTTTTTGGTTTTTATAATGTGTAAGCAAAAAGATGTTAAATCGGTGATATGGGGTTAACATACACTTGTAAATGATTTAATGAACTGTACTAATAGAGTCATACTCCGCCAACTGACCTAGATACTCATGGTCCATATTCACTCGCTTTGTTCACATAAAACCAGTTGAGTTTGTGCCACGCACAATAATCAAAAAAGAAGTGTTTACAGGGAAGGCTGTTGGACTACTTTTTGATTGTGCAGCTGGTCCTTTTTAACTGTTAAAAACTGTTGACTTACTTCAGGTAGTTTATGAACACTGAGCTAAACCTAGAGATATTGAAGAAAAGAAAATCTTGAAGTCTTCCATTGGTTCTCCACTTCCAACATGTCTCCACTGTGTAATATGCAAAAGCAATAACCTTTTTAAGAGCCGTGTTTTCTTTCTTTGGAGTCTGTCTGCCTCTCAGATTGCAGGAGGATTGTCTCAAAACGAATGCATTCAGGATGTCAGGGAGCTGTGGTCATTTATGGCAAAGAGGATTTTTATTTTTTATTTTTCTCCCATGTTTTAAGATATACTTTTATGTGAAAACTTGGACTGGTTGGGCAAATATGCTTTACAGAGCGGCTTCTTGTTTTTGTGGTTACGACGGTCCACATTCTGTTTGTACTTCATTGACCTGCCACCTCAGTGCCACTGGTGAAAAGTTAAAAGGGATCTTTGAGAGATGTAACCTGCCGCTATGGTATACGCTAAAGATCTTCTTTCTGCATGCTTCGAGATATTACAGGCTAAATCAGAATTATTTAAAGTAAATGGAAATATGCTGAAAGAGGCGAACAAAGATGTAACATATTTGAAATTAAATTTGGCATATTATCCCTTGCTCAGGCAGTGAATGGGTGCCGTCAGTTCAAACAGCTGATTCACAAGTAAGCCTCATGACTCCAATCGCAAAAGCTGTGCGACTGTAAGAAATTAAGCCGTTTTAATAAAAAAATAAATTTTGTGTCTGGTCAAAATGACAGTAAATAATTCATAATAACTCTTCCTCCAGTGAAAAAGTATATTATATGTTTTCCTCTCGCGTCAAAATCCACAAACGTATTTGTTTATAACTGTTTTGGCTTGTAAATGTTGTTCAATCAGTGCACATTTCTCTCCTGATTCAGCCAAAACTGGAGAAAGCAATGCTATGGATTGAGGACTTGTGTTTTAGTTGGATGCTACGGTTTGAAATTTGTAAACGTGCGGATTTTCACTTTAGTAGACGTTTGTTGATGGACTGGAGTCATGTGAATTGCTTGTGGATTGTTGCATTTATTGCTTAAGGATTCCCATTCTGACGGCACCCATTCACTGCTGAGGATCCACTTGGTGAGCAAATGGTGTAATGCTACATTTGCTTAATCTGTTCTGATGAATTTAACTCATCTACATCTTGGATATCCTGAGGTCGAGTGCATTTTCATCAAACTTACATTTCAGGATGACTATTCCTTTAACGCAAGCCCTGTCCAACTCTCTCATGTATTCGGGACATTGCAAAAAGTAAAAAGTAGAACTCAGGGTTTACTAGTATTCAGAAAATGCCATTTTGGTTGCGCAATGATCTTTGTGCGTCCAAAACTAAGCTTGCACTTTTACTTCAGGTGGGGAAACAATTCCTCAGTCATTGGTTCCCAAAACAGTCTGCCTCAAAGGTGTGGTAAGACGCACCTAAATGTTTCCGTTCTTGCTGTTCCCGAATGCATGAGCGTTTCACCGCTGAGGAAAGCAGATCTTTAGGTCTTATCTTATAAGTAGCACTCTGTCCAACCGTTCGTCATCCATATACCTACAACCTCACAACCCAACTGTGAACCTCAGAACTTTACTGTTTTATACAACTATGAAGTACATGAAGCTAGCTGACGCCGATGCTGTAACAATTAACTCGCCATTTATGAATTTTATTTTATAGCATGAAATATAAAAATTATATTTATTCAAATTATATATTTTCCTCATAATCATTCTGTGCTGCTTTTTATTTTCATTCTTAAAGCTTGTATATTGCTTTTTTATGATACAAAGAAATGTCAATAGATAAAAATGCATTTGTTTGTACAATAAAGATGCTGATTTGGCAAAATGTGATATCTTTGCTTTGTCATTTTACCCATGCAAAGTATTCATTAAATTTTGTGCTTGAATGCGAATGTCCACTAGATGGAGCACATGTACAGCAAATTAATTACTGTAAATTAGCAGTAATATTCCGAGGTATTGCAACTACACTTTACATTTTGTAAGTCTTTGAGCAGGACCTGTGCATATTAATTTTGAATAAACATCCTTATTTTTATTTTATATTTTAACGTTTGTTTGTTTCTAATTATTGAAATGCATTTGATGTATTTTGGAAATTAATAATAATGATCACATTTTAAATTACCCGTCTTAAATATATCAGTCAAATAAATAAATAAAAATATCATGATGGAATTGAAATTGGATCTAGATCTAGATTGTGATTTGTCAGATGGGCTACCAGCTGGTGAGGCCAACATTGACCTGGTGGACTTTGATCAAGCTGGTTAAACCATTCTGGACCAGTAACAAAGCTACATGTCCAATAAACTGCTTTGACATGACTTCAGTCAGGGCCATAGACCTAAATCACAGTCTAAATGTGTGAAACATTTTTTAAACGCATTTTAAAATATTTAAAGTTACATTTAGGAGGGTTGTAGCATTACAAAATTAGGTTCACTGGTTATTTATATAAATAACTGACTGGATGAAATAAACTAGAATCTTTATTTTAAAAAATATTAATAAAAACATATACTGCATTATTATAATATATATATATATATATATATATAAAGAATATGAAACAAATTCTATAAATACATGTCATTAATAATAACAAACCTCTACAACTAAATATTTTTTGTAAATAATACAAAACAATACCCTAGTTTATTAAAAAAAACTAAATGAACACTACATTTCTTCAAACGGAACATCAAAATAAATCAAACCTGTTACCCTGCACCCCTTTCCACACATTTTTCCAACGCTGCCTACACAAAACAGGGAGACATATGCGCGCGACAGTATTGACCTAATTAATGATTGGTCATTCAATTACGAGGGCGGAACCTGGCGTCCGCCCAGACGCCACGCGATTGGTCAAATCCTTTGTCCATCAAAAGGTATGGGTACAAAGCTTCCTGATGTCGATACCCAGCTGTTGGCAAATGACCCGCATCTCCAGCATCCGATAACATCGTCTCTACCTACAGCACTGCCCTCACTGTTTCTGCGCAAAACACGCCTTCAGCGAGGACATGTGCGGAGCGGAAGAACTGAAATAGGCTTAGATTGCCCTGTGGATGAGAGTGAATCCTTTCAAATTGGATGTTTGTGTTCTTAAGGTCGTGCTGCAGTACAGCGACATACGCTTTGCTTTGACCGGCGCGTGCGTCTCATCAGCAGGGGCGAGGACAGCGGCATATTTTCATTGACAGGTGAGTTGAACTGTATCTCTATAAAACATCAAGCGCAAGTGAAAACAGCATCAGCAGGGATGGAGTTGCGTCACGGGGGCGGGGGGGGGGTCGTCTGCCTTTACCCAGCTGGGTACCACACTGTCAATGTGATGCATGGCGCCATTACATCTAAAACAGCGTGCATATTCAGATGTTATGATACCATTTTCCTGAAAATATACTGTTCTGTGTAATGCCTCATGCAAACTGTAGGACGGAATAACAGATTTTGTGTGGTGGTTCATCAGTGTTCAGAAATATGCTTTGATAGTTACACATGGACCGTCGTATTATTAAGACGGCTATTATAAATATGAGAGAGAGGTTACCTTTTTGTTTGTTTTTGTTTTTTTCAAAAGAGTGAGAATCTCAGCAATATTATAACTCACAGACAGGTTAAAGCATCACCATCTGACGCTGTTCTACATTGTGCTTCAGAAGACAGCATCAGATGGTATCTGACAGTGTTTTTGTTGTTGTTGTTGTTTTATGGGGATTTCTGAAGGAGCCAGCCTTCTGTGTTTGTGGCTGATGTTATGGCTCTGAGAGGCTACTTTGACTTTGGAAAGCACCTGTGTTTATGTTTTACAGTAGTTGTACTTTCACATTGGCGTTGTGGAAAGTGCTGGGAGTCCAAGGTACAGTACAGTACAAGGTACAGTACGTATAATATGAGTGTTATTATATGTGGGTTACAAGTGTGTTACATTTAGGATTATGGGTAAATTGTGATGAGTGATTTGTGATTAGCATCAATATAGGCTCTTATTCCTATTAGAATATCACATTTTGATTTACATCCATTAAAGTTAAATTATAAACTGATTTGCTAACTGGTTATTTATTGTTATCAAGGGAAATGCAATGTTTGATGGAAGCTGCAGTGAAGGCCAATTTTAAATATATGTATATACAGTAGTCAACATTCGAAGTAGATCAAAACCTTTCATCAAATTAAAATCAAATTTTAAAAAAATAAACAATAAAATCAAAAACAATACCTATTCTTGTCTTAGGACAACTTTGATTAACTTTTATGATCCACTTCAAATGTTGACTACTGTATATATACATACAGGTTCTTTTCAAAAAATTAGCATATTGTGATAAAGTTCATTATTTTCTGTAATGTACTGATAAACATTAGACTTTCATATA
>JAUMHI010000046.1:10249719-10268449 GCA_032359435.1 Enteromius unitaeniatus | reverse complement strand
ACATTAGACCAGTGGAAATCTGTGCTTTGGTCTGATGAGTCCAAATTTGAGATCTTTGGTTCCAACCACCGTGTCTTCGTGAGAAAAGGTGAACGGATGGATTCCACATGCCTGGTTCCCACTGTGAAGCATGGAGGAAGAGGTGTGATGGTGTGGGGGTTATTTTTCTGGTGACACTGTTGGGGATTTATTCAAAATTGAAGGCACATTGAACCAGCATGGCTACCACAGCATCCTGCAGCAACATGCCATCCCATCCGATTCGCGTTTAGTTGGACGATAATTTATTTTTCAACAGGACAATGACCCCAAATACACCTCCAGGCTGTGTAAGTATTATTTGACAAAGAAGGAGAGTGATGGAGTGCTGCGGCAGATGTCCTGACCTCCATAGTCCATAGACTGTTTCAGGTGACTACCTCTTGAATCTAGAGAATGCCAAGAGCGTGCAAAGCAGTAATCAGAGCACAGGGTGGCTATTTTGAAGAAACTAGAATATAAAAGATGTTTTTAGTTATTTCACCTTTTTGTGTTAAGTGAGAATCTACCAATGTAAATGGTCATGAAAATAAAGAAAACACTTTGAATAAGAAGGTGTGTCCAAACTTTAGGCCTGTACTGTATATATATACATATATATTTATTTATTTTTTTTACTTGTTACTAAGTATGCGCTTTGAATATCTTTTGATTTAGGTGTTTTAGATTAGACATCTATTAGCTGTCCCAATTTTTCTTAATGCATGAGCATTCCTTATGTGCTTTTTTTCTGAACAGTTGATAAATCGAAAGGACAAGGCAACCTTTGAGAAGCTTGACTTCCTGACGTCAAAAGAAGAGAATTACAACCGCATGAGAGAGTACATCAGGTCCCTCAAAATGGCCCCCTGCATCCCCTACTTAGGTAAGTCATTTTGAGTCATTTTGCAGAATCCATTCTCGCATATCATGACAACATCCAGACAGAAATGTCTTAAGAGATTTGCTGGCTTTGTAAACAGTTTTTAATGCAGATTTGTTATTAATAAGCTGTAAGTTGAACAGTTGAAGATGCTTCCTTTAAACTGAATAATAATTTGGGTCCAAGAAAGAAATCATGGCCTACTTCACTTAGCCAGGCTTGTAATATTCAATTACTTCAGCTTAATATCTTTCACTTTGTTTTGATAAGGTTCATTGTGAGTTGGCTGTGAACACCTCATTATTTTTATTTTTTTTGGCCTTGTCTCAATTGCACTTTCTATGTCGACCAGCAGAGGGTGTTTTAGTATACTCTGGTTCAGTAATGATGATTGGGAAATGTGCCATGTCCTGTTTTAGATGTCAAAATAGAAATAAAAAATGACCCTTATCAAATAATTTCAGGATTTCTGCTTAAGCTCTAATGTTCAGCCACCACGCAATGCATAAACTGAAAACTTTCTCTCATTCCACTTCAGTGGCTTTAAAAGGAATGTAGAGATGGAAAATACAATGAAATCATACTGTAGCACTTATTTACAAATTGGTAGCCCCTTGTTCTCTCTCATGAATAGACGTCTGTCAGGGACTCTCATTGGATTCTGCAGAAGCCCAGTGAGTGATTACTTACACACACGTCAGTCTCCTCTAAAGGCACTGACAACACTTGAAATGGATGCCTCCCTCAGGATTGTCGCTCTCGTGGGAAACAGAATCCAGATCCTTCACTCAATTAACGCTCTTCCATCTTAGTCATCAGAAGCAAGGTCCATATTATTACTAATCCAGCTGTTAAACCAGAGCCAGACTTGATCAGAATGGGATCCAGAGGTTTTACCTTTAGGAGGCTTTTTGTACCACTTTTGAAGATGTGGAAGTTTTAAACAGCATAACAGACCGTTCAGTATGTCATTGCCACATGCTTGAGTTCCAAACTCATGGTCACAGAGTTTTCCAGGTGCTCTTGTGTCATTGTGGTATGTGAATAACTAAAAGGCCAGTCAGGAATAACATCAGACGGCTGTATTTCAAATTGTCTCTTGGTCTGTAACTTGTGGGCTGGTTCTTTTCTAGAGGTCTGAAGTTTGCAAACAGACAGTCACTGTCATTTCTAAGAAGGTAAACATGCGGATAGAGCTGACGCATACCGTCTCGCTTCTCTCAACCACACACATCTTTCTCAGTAACTGAATTTCCTTTACATAATCCACACTGAGTATCTGCTTCCACTTGGGCAGCGTGTCAGTAAACTGCGTCCCACTCAACAGAGGGCTTTCTCAGACGCCACTTGTCAGAAAACGCTGTACCTGGTGCCGGTAGCTTGTGGTTTAGTTTCAGTGTAACATATTCCCATTTCTGAGCAGCAGGCAGTTGAAACCGCAGGGACGGAAAGACTGTCTGACGTGGCTGAGGTTGTGCAGGCTGTCACTTTGAATCTGTCAGTTTCCACTCTGCTTCTCCAGCGCCCCTTTCCATTTCCCAGTGGTCAAAGGAAAAAGGAAATTAAATGGTTTGGGGTTTTGTCAAACACTCTTTTAATTCTGTTTGATGTACTTAGTAGAACTTGTATTATTGATTTTACTGCAAAAAATATTGATGCATTTAGTTTGTATGAAAAGAACCCCGGTTTTTACATTTGGAATAGAAGTTAATGGGAAAATTGCTCAGCATCACATGTTGTATAATTGCTTTTTTTATATATATATCATGAGACTGAAAAATGTAATAGAATGTAATAAAAAAATGTAATCATGTCACACAGATCTAATAACCTGCAGATTAAATAATCTAATAAAAGTGAAGTAATTTATTATCATTATATTAGTATTTATTATTATATATTTAAATATTAATTTTTTGTTACTTATTTAATTGAGATTTTAGATTTAAATGTCTAACCATAGACATTTTAACCAAATTAAAATGGGTGTAACTAATTGAGAAGCACACTACAGATACTTAATTTATTTATATTTGCATAAAATTTCGGTAACACTTTAGAGTAGGACCATTAAATTCACTATTAACTACAACTTTTCCCTCAGTACATTTTTATAATTCAATACATTCCAATTAAATGGTCTGCTTATGACTAGTTAGTAAGGTAGATGTTAAGTTTAGATATTGGGTAGGATTAGGGATGTAGAATAAGGTAATGTAGAATAAGGCATTAATATGTGCTTAATTACTACAAAAAAATGGCTAATATTCTAAAAAATGTGTATGCAAGAAAGCTCTAGTTAAAAGACCATAAAGCAACATTTCTTTACCTAGTCAAAAAACAAATTTACCAGCATTTTTGGTAGCATTTTTAAACGAATTGCTTGTGATTTTCACTTTTTACTCATAAACTTGTCATGTCAATATGCAGCACATCAACTACAGCTGTTAAAGACAACCTGGTCTCATGGCATAAACGTACCTTGGTGCACTTTTTAGCGAGACACAAAATATGTACCAACAAGTACATATCACTACAGTTTCCAAAAGAAATAAACACTAGAGGCAGTAACAATCAGAGACCTTTTATTCCTTTTTACAGAGTTTACAGAATCTCGATTAATAAAGCGTAATTTTTGCACAATTACCTGAAGAATATCATGTTATGACTTCAAAACTATATTTATATGTTGGGATATTGAAAAACTGATACTTTTGAACATTAGCATCACACATATCCAGCTTCATATCTATGGGTTTTCATAGATGGTAAGTTTGTTCAATAGCTCATGGAGTACAGAGATGTACTTGACAGACAAAGAGCTCCGGTCGAATCCCGTGTAACTACGGTGCAACAAAACCTGCATACAAGGTAGTTGAAATGGCATGGTTGCATCAACAAATGCGTTTTTATGTCAGTTTTGCACTTGCAACACTATCAGGTAGGTTTAGATTTGGATTTGGTGTAGGGCATATTCTCAACACGAGCATTAACTTTTAGCAACAATCCACGGATATTCAATTCTAAACCACCGGAATGCATATAATAAAATGTAATAAACATGTAATAAAATGTGCCAGGGTTACAAACCTGAGTTTTAGCACCAATCAGTGGACATTTCTCTTTGAAACTGCGGCGAAACATAAGGCAAGTAAAAACAGTCTTGCACAAAAAGTACACAGAGGTACATATTTTTATCAGACCAGATTGATGGTAGACCAATGTTTAATAATTCACAGACAAAGCCTGTAGCTGTACATCCTTTATTGCAACAGTTTGACAGTACTTGGGGAAATCAGTTACACAAACAGTATATTACAAATGACACATTATTTTCAACAATATTACGTTTATATGTACATAAACATGTTGGATCTTCATTTGACACCAACAGCTAATTTACACAGTAAATACAGTTTAGATAGAGCAATTGATGACTGTTTTAAGATGTGTTTTTAAGTTTAATTATGCATTAACTACAGCATTATATGAATTTTATACATGATATTCCTGAAATAAATTATGAGTCATTCATCTCATCAGGAAATATATATTCTCATAGCTTTGAATAAACGAGAAAAGCATAAGCTAATTATCACTGGATTGGATCTCCTGTGTCTTAGGTGTAACATTGAATAAGTACTGATCAGAGTTATTTTCTAATATTTTATGAACTTTTTAACAAAATAATTCTAAACAACAGATGACAGATTCACTATTGCACTGTATATTTAAGAATAAACAGGTTTCAATTGATTTGATTGAACTAGAGTGAATAGAACTAGTAGTACAATAACAGTTACAATTTGGTGTCCATCAGTTTGACCACATAAAGTATCTTATCTAACTATGTTACATAAGAAGCCAAACCACAATCTGAATTAATTGCATTAATAGGTTTTTGTGCTGCTCAGTGGAAGGTGTTGGGGTTGGGTCGTATCATCATTACGACCTTCTTGAGAGAGTAGGCGCCTCCTCTGAATTCAGCCCAATACACACCGTCCTGATAGCGACTGCGGTAGTGTCCTCCTCTGTACCAAACACCATTTAGATTTGAGTGGGCACAGGCATTATACCACCAGCCTCCCTTTTGATAGTGGGCACAGTTGCCTGAGGATGAAAAAAAAATCATGTTTTTGGTGCGGTTGATAATATAGGTATAGGTTGTATAGGTTGATAAATATCAAATCAAATCAAAATTTAACTGATACCTGTGTATACGTCATGATCCCTGTCCAGAGTGGTGAACTGCTTCCCATTGTGCCATGTTAATGAGTCACCGGCATTGCCATGGTAACGCCCCACCCTGAGCTTATAGTAGTCGCTCTCAGGTTCAAGACGGAAACTTGCGTACTCTGCAAATGTCTTGCGTCCAGACCAGTCCTCTAAGGTGACCAGCAGCTTGTAGTTCCCCTGGTTGGTTATCCAGTATATGTTCTCCAGACCCAGCCAATACTCTCCATCAATGTTTCCAAAGCCTTGCTGTAATAAAACAGAGGAGCTCCTGCCATTGAGCATTTGATAAACCAAGTAAAATATTTCTTTTAGTGCACATTACTTAGTCTATGTTATTTTGTCATGTCCTTGAGGCTGAAAAATGACATTTGCTAAAGGGTTTGATTTTCTCTTTTTTTCGTTTCTTGTTTTACTCGTATGCCTTTCATTAGCCAGCACAATCTTTGCATCGATAGGCATCTTTTTTTGAGCCAGTGAAGCACTTGTAATTCCGGCTTTCCTTGTGTTTAACACTGTATCTGCAGGGCTTTGAAAATCTGTTTGTTTTGCGCTTGGCAAGGGTTCAAATTTAGTTTTTTTTGTTTTGTTTTGTTTTCAAATACTCTTAACTTGCTACAATTCTGTTGTACACTGTAACAGCTCTGAACACGTTATTGATTCATCTGTATTACATACTGTATATATCATACATAAAGCTTACATATTATTAATGTTCAGGGAATGATTTAGCATGTTTTTATTTGCATTGAGGCATTTCAGCACAGTGTGGTAGTTTCTGTTTGGCATATGTTCCTCATTAAACCTCTTCAAGTGTGTGGCTCTGTACATTAACTGCCATATGGTTTAGTTTATGCGAAGAGTTATAGATGTAAAAAGTAAAACGCAAGCAAGTTGTTACCACAGAAACATAAATTTACTTGTTTGTTGAATTTACCACAATTGGTAAAGGAAGGCATATATCACCTTTGAGATATTGTATGTTTAATTTTACTGCTCATTTCCCATATTTTTCTGTCTATCAGCCAGAACATAATAAATGTAGATATTTATCATCCAGAATTGGCTCACCTTATATGTCTCCCAATTTCTGAAGAAGTTGACAGAGCCATCCATTCTTCTCTGGATGACCGTCCAGCCACCAGGATCCTGTCTTTGATCGCACCACACCTGCATCAGTTTGTTGGTGTTCTCCGGCTTCACCAAGTGCATGCCACTGTTAGTGTGACCGTCCTCCAGAGCCTCCAGACAATCCTTCCAAGGACCTTGACAAACAAAAAATAAGAAAAAACTATAAGAATTTACCTGCAAGATGTATCCCCTATACTTCATGATAGAAGTTGC
This sequence comes from Enteromius unitaeniatus, assembly GCA_032359435.1. Classification (NCBI taxonomy): domain Eukaryota; kingdom Metazoa; phylum Chordata; class Actinopteri; order Cypriniformes; family Cyprinidae; genus Enteromius; species Enteromius unitaeniatus. The sequence continues at coordinate 10,261,971 of JAUMHI010000046.1, read as the reverse complement.
ATGTTTTCATATATAAAGCCTCCTGCCTGTTTCTGGCAGATCTCATAGTTGAAATATGACTCTGTGATGGACAGAAATACAGTTTGGCTTGAAGGGAAATTCAGGTGCAAACTGAAGCAATTGTATAATCAAAGGAAGTCATACTCAGGATCCCCTGTACACCTTTCTCAGTTGCATCTACTCCTGCTAAGTCTCTTGTTCCTCTGTGGCACAGCTGGAAAAGCTCTTAACGTAAGAAGAGGATTGACCTTGGCTGCCATTCTGGCCTGGGAAGTTGCCTCTTCTGTTCCAGCCAAACATAACGCTGGCACGGGTGCCAAAGAAAGGCCCATTTGATAAATAATTCAGTAGCAAGTAGATTAGCAAGCACTTCCAAAGTTCCCTGGGCATAGAGCAGTGTTTTTATAGCGACGTGTCAAAAATGGCTCCAATTTTCATAGTTTTCCAATGAGAACCAGAAGAGCATCTTCAAAATCATTCCCTGCATCCAAATATTTTCTTTTTTCTCTGATCCTCTTTTTTAAACTATAAACATAGGTGGATACACACCCTGGTGAAAGCAAAAACATCTTAAACCTGATTAAGCGGGTTGCCTCCTAGCCTGGGCACTAAACCAGCTGGGAAGGAACCAAAGGAGAAAAGTCCATGCTAGTCTAAGCTGGTTTATGCTGGTTTGGTGTTGGTTTATGCTGGTCTTTTTTACACAAATATGATATTCACTTGGAAACCCTTATTGGTGAAGCTGATTATAAATTTTAAATTGGCTTATATGATCTTTTCAGGTGGAAAAGCAGTCAAACTTTAACAAAACCTTAAGAGACTTAAACTCTTGAGGCAGATGTATTTTAAGTGCTGTTCTTACTGTAAGCCTTTTAGTTATCTGACATCTCAGCCTCAATTCGCTTCTGAGGCCATGTGGTTTACTTACAGTAGTCTGGAATATTTTAGTGTTTACACTCATCTTGTAGCTTATAAAAAGTAGGCCACATGCCCGACGGCTGGCCCTGACTCACAGTCTCTCCAACCCCTAGGACTCTGGATGGTACATTTACAAATGAGCTGGCTGTGCTCTGTACCGAGATGTAGGCAAGAATTTGCACCAGTCAGTTTCACTTGTAGCAGTACTTATTGTGCACACTCTCATAATTTAGATTTTTTCCCCTGCATTTCTGATAACAGACCCCAGACCGCTGGTTACATAGCCTCCAGTGCACAGTACAATGAGCCGATTTGTGTGTGTGTGTCTCTGAAATCTCTCTGGCTGGCTGATTTTCACTGCATGCCAGAATAGGAGCCATCACACTACCTGACAAATTTAAGATAACAACACAGATGGGGCTCATTAGCCCCTTACAGTGAATAAAACTGAATCCATTCCAACATTCCCAGTCCCAGGAGGAGGATATTAAACAGCTTTTTTATTAGGTCAGTAGTTTTTCTTTCTTCTTCTTCTTTTTTTTTTCTCAAGAGGCATCAAATCTGTTAATGCAGTATATTGCATCATAAGTGTTTGTTAAATAATAATAATAATAATTAGTAGTAGTTGTAGTAATAGTTTTAATAAGTAAATAAAAATATAATTTCAAAGAAGTGATGTGTGAACATTATATAATATACAATTAAACTCTTTTTTTATGTTTTTCATTACATACAGTACCAGTCAAAGGTTTTTGAACAGAAACGTTTTTAAAGAACTCTCTTCTGCTCAACAATTCTGCATTTATTTTTATCCAAAATACAGCAAAAGCAGTAATATTGTGGAATATCTTACTGTTTCTATTTGAATATATTTTACATTACAATTTATTCCTGTGATCAAAGCTAGATTTTTAGCATCATTACTCCAGATTTCAGTGTCATATAATTAATCAGAAATCATTTTAATATGCTGATTTGCTGTTCAAGAAACATTATTATTATTATATTTAATACAGTTGAGTGCATTTATTTCAGCATTCTTTGACAAATAGAAAGAAATTTAGAATACAAAAGGAGGAAATTACATAAATTAATACTTTTATTTAGCAAGAATGCTTTAAATTGATCAAAAATGATATATATATATATATATATATATATATATATATATATAAAAAAACAAAAACACTAATAAAAAAAATAATAATAATTATTATTATTATTATATATAAGCATACAATTATATTTTAAAATAGTATAATTTTAAATTATAAAATAATAAAAAATTATGTTTTTGCTTTACTTTGGATCAAATGAATGCATGTTTGGTGAGCATAAGGTACTTATTTACAAAAAAAACATTAAAAATGTTACTGTTACTTTTGACTGGTATAGCATATAAAACATCTTAACATTTGGTTTTTATTATTGATTTAGAAGAATGTTACTGCTTCTGTCAAACCTTTGAACCCCACTCTGTGCAAATTTCATTTTTAATTTGCATTGGAGGTTTTATCAGTGTTTTGTGCTTAATTCTGATCACATTTTGATTCTGTACATGAAAAGCACTCCACATTCTTTGTCTCATTATCTTGGAGCCACCAATGTCTTACTCTCCCTTGGAGAAGTCTGCTTGTCAGCAAATTAGAAACTCATTTTAAGCTCCCTTCTGTTTAATTGGTTGAAGAACATTTTACACCATGGAAACTTGCCACTTAATGCAAAATTAGGGCCAAAACAAGTATTTGAAAAAAAAAAAAAAGTAAAGAAGACAGGAACAAAATAGAATAGCTGAAAGCAGGTTCAAAGGTATCTTTTGTGTTTAATTAGAACAGTGATATTAATAAGTGCATGAGTCATTTTTAAAATCCTGTAACATTTGCTGTTTTACAGTTTGATTTTGGTTTACTTGTTCAAGGGGCTTTATGGAGAGACATTTAGACAAAGACAGCTGTTATGTCTGGCAGACAAATGGACAAAGTTTAGATTAGGTGTGTATGAGAGATGGAATGAGAGACGTTCTGAACAAAAACAGTTTAATGGCAGACAGTGGAAACAAAATTTTTTTTTTCTCTACAAAGATTGTAGATTGTAACATTCATAGAGATGAATGAGGTGTTGAACTGGAGATGAACAGGAATCCATGAAGTGAAGTGAACTTTAGAGGAGATGTGGTAGGAAGAAGGGAGGAAAGGGAAACCGAGAGGCCTTACAGATTTTCAGTGGTGTGGGTCATGTTAAAACAACTTAGCAAATCCATCAGCAGACCATTTCTCAGGAAGACCCAGGCCTGATAGAGCTCAGTGTTTGTGTGGGATGTCTGGGTCATGCATGTCTGGTAATACTGGAATAAATGACTTCATTTCAACAAAGTGCTGCTTCCCTCTCTGGCCTGCTCTTTCTCCGGTCTTTTTATTTCCTTTTTCATCACCACAGCTTTACTATCGCAGCTTTAAATCTTTTGATCGTATGAATTTATATTATTTTTGCCCATGAAAATTTGCAGAATGGCAAATATGACAACATCTTTTTATAGATTTTTTTTTTAGATTTAAGAATTTGAAAGAAATTAACAGAAGATCTAATGTGGTACTACCATACACATTTATACATATTTATAGTTAAATGCAGAATATAATGGCTCGTATATTCAATTTCCCAACGCAGTTTAGACTTTTTTTTGTGACGTCTTCTTTCCTTCACTTTTTTTGTCCTCTGTTCAGAATTATATCCTTCCAGAGCTCTTACTGTAGTCCCATTGTGAAAGCTTGACTCTCATTGAGGAGAGTTTGTGTAACCTTTCTCTATTAATGCAGGCAGACCTAGCCAGGAAATTGCTCATGTCAACACCATGGAGTGGAAATATAGCCACTGAAAGATGCCTTTTTCATTTTTGCTGTCTTAGTTTAAATAATAAATAGACAATGTATGTTGCTTTTGGGGTAGATAATATAAGCAAAATATTATGATATATTGCACTGCATTATGATAAGCACATTAAAGAAAAGTGGTTAGGAACTGCATTAAGGAATTAAGCTGCATTATTTGCTTCTCATTTAGAATATTAAAATCATGTAAAATAAAATATAAGATTTAGTCTGAAATTAATATATAAAATATGTTAAATCAAACATAAGTTTTTGTTGTCCATGTTTAAGAATGCTATCTTAAATGCTCTATCTCTGCTATGCAGAGAGGGTGTGACTCAACGAAAAATATTGTTTACGGTATTCATCATCTGACCAGATTAACAAACTAGATGTTGACATTTCAAAGCTGCGACAACAACAGATGCTTTATTATCACATTTCTGTGTGGGAGCTGCTATGCAGAGAGAATTTGTGATGAATTAACTTTGATAGGCAGCACTTAATAATGATGGACTGCGAGAGAAAATTGGCACTGGAAGCCACACAAGGATAAGAGTCATGGAAATATCATGCTTTGAATGATTTAATGTCAATAAGTATTGATGTTGCTTCTGACATTTCTGTACAGTCGTTTTAGACCTCATTTCTTCACTTGGTGCATGTATTCCATGCAAGTATTCTCATTTCGGTTTTTCCCTTCTAATGGTGCATGCAAGACTGGAGGAAAAAAGCAGAGACTCACCGGAGGGTTTGTTTGTAGTAGATGGGCTGTGAGTTCCTCCTGGCATGGTGGGAAGAGGAGCAGGAGGTACTTTGAGGTTCTGATCGCTCTGGATCTCGTTGGTGATCTGGTTGTTACGGTTAAAGTTTGGTGGCTGGTAGGGTTTGAGTGGTGGTGAGGGTCTGGGTTGAGGTTGAGGTTGGGGCTGAGGTTGGACCGGGACCCTGGGGACCACAACCGGCGGTCCCCTCTGACACTGCGCCTCAAGAAGGGCAATGAGCGCTGACTGGTTATTGGCCAGTGAGGCGAGGTGCTGATACTTATGCTCCAGGTCTTTATAGCGGTTAGTAAGCTGCAGCATCTCGGAGGTCTGGTTAAGGATCTTGTTCTCCAGTTGAGAGAGCTCCAGCGCATTGTCCCTCTTGCGGATGATCTCATGCAGTAGCTGCATGTATAGCTGTGTCACTCTTGAATTCATATTGCGGGACTCCTTGCGCAAAAGCTTCACCTCGTTGACGATGCCACCGTCGACTTCTACAAGCTGCTGCAGAGTCTCGATTTGTCTCTTCTGCTTGTGCAGTTCTGAATTTAGGAGTTCCAGCTCCTGCTTGTTGACACGGTTCTCCAGCATGGCCTCAGGCTCCTTGGAGTTCACACATATGGCTCCAGTGACTTTCTGTTGGGGTACGATGAAGGTGTAGGAGCACTTGTCCTGCGGCGGAGGCTCGGGGGCCCGTCGTGTGCGAGAGGTCGACAGGAATTCAACCTCTGGACCTTCATCACTGCTGTCAAACTGCTGAGTGCTGCCCTCCGTTTCAGGAAACGGTCCACTCGCCAAGAGCAACACCAGCCATACCAACACAGGAATATCCATGACCACACACCTGTGAATTACATTTTTTGTATTCAGAAAAATATTTAGCAAAACAAAAATGTAGTTTGACATAATCTTAAGACAAAGGTTAACTGCTGATAAATATCTTCATATCAAATAATTTGACTATGTCAAGATAACTTTTAGGTTGTATTATACCTTTGGAGTGATTTATTAATTTATTATATTTGACAACTAAGAAGAGAAATGAAAGAAAAGAACAGAAAGCTGCTTGGTTTTAAATTGGCTTCTGTCCAAGTTGTGTTCTAAATATTACTATACTATTGGTAGCAGACAATGAGTATTATAAATTTCTCCCAGTTCCTCAAAGGAACAAGACACTATGGGGATCGCCTCCAGCGTGATGGCTCTGAATCATATGTCAAATCAGTCCAATGATATGGTCGGACGTCATAGGCAGTGATGTCACTGGCCAGGAAGCATAAAAGCACATGAAATGCGGCCGGCTTCAGCTTCTGTCATGAAGCGAGCGCAGGCAGGGATGCCGGAGGTGTGGTTACGAGACACGGCATCCCTTCGAGGAACTGGGGTTACATAAGTAACCTTGAGATGTTCCTCTTCAAGAACTCGTGCCCCGTCGACGAGACGCTATATGGAACGAGATGCACACACCCCCGGACTTGCAAATCCCTGCCCAGTGTGTGTACCTGCACAACTAGGGCAAGAGAACAGAAGTGGACTCGTAAGCAGTATTAATGGCATCCACGATCCATCTACTCAGAGTCTGCTTGTTCTGGGTAACCGAAGCAGACAAGCAGCTGCTCACTCTTTCTCCACCTTAGTAACTCTGAGGACATATGTGTCCAGTGCTCACAATGGACACATGCAATTAAGCCTCTGATGGCCAGGCCACCTAAAGGGAGGAGGATTGAAAGCCTGGAGTACAACTGGCTGTGGTGTGACCGTAGGTACCGTAGGACTGTAACCCGCTCGCAGGAACAGAAAGGCCTTGGCCAAGACAGGCGAGATGTTGAGAAGGGGCCACTGAGAGGACCTGAAGGTCACCTACTCTCCTCTGAGAACACAGCTCTAACAGCAGTGTGGTCTTTATTGTCAACAGATGATCAGCGATCTACTCTAAGGACTCAAAGGGCGGCCCACAGAGGGCCTCTAACACCACGGCCAGATCCCATGTTGGAACCGGGGATCATACTGGTGGCCTCAACCTCAGCGTACTGTGAAGAAAACGTGTAACCAGGGTGTCTTCCAACTGTATGTCCACAGAGAGAGGCGTGGTTAGCTGATAGTGCCGCCATGTAAACCTTCAGGGTGGAGTATCAAAAGTACCAAAAGTTTCTACTTCAGAGCATACAGTTATCTCATGGATGGAGCTCTGGATAGGAGGATGGTCTTGACTACCTCATTTAAGAGACCTAATGTTATGAGTTGTGTCCACTCAGGGGTCACACTCGCAGCTTCCACAACTCCGGGCTAGCGTGCACAATGGTGCCCCCTGTCTGTGAGAGGAGGTCCCTCCTGACTGGAATCTCACACGGAGAGCTGTCTAGGAGGGCCGTCAGGTCCGAGAACCATACTCAGCATTGCAATGTAGGCAGTCAGCTTCCTCAAGAGCTGCCTCCACGTCCTTCGCCCCCAGGCAAACTACACACAAACTATGTGTGTCATCTGGCAAGATGAAGCGTTTGCACGGATTAACACACATACGATAGCGTGAGCCACCTTCACCCCTTCTCTTTTCTTTTGCTTTAGACGTTTCTAGACATTTAGACAAAGCACTTTGCTAAATGACAGAAAGCTGAAGCCAGTCGCATTCCATGTGCTTTTATACTTCTTGGCCGGTGACGTCACCTGCCTATGATGTCCCGCCATTTCATTGAACTGATTTCACATATGATTCAGAGCCATCATGCTGGAGGCATTCCCCATAGCGTCTCATCGATGCTACTCAAGTTCCTGAAGAGAACCTAAAATTTAAACCTAAAGAAGCTCAGGTGAAGCATTTGTCATTCACATCACAACAATCAAAGTTGCCTTTGTGTATACAATTCCCTAAATCGTTTTGGAACAGTCAGAACTATAATCCTTAAAATACGTATTTATTTTGATACCACCCTAAGGGTTTAAGGATATATTTTTCCATCCTTGAGACCTATGGGAGACATGAGGCTAATTTCCCCCTCTATCTGTATGAACGGGCCTCTAGCTTAACCAAACTAACACAACCCCAACTGATCTAGACAGGAGATCTGGCAGATCTCACTCAACATCTGTCACGCCAAAGAACTCGTTACAACAGGAGTCCGTAATCTGCCCCTGTTTCTAACCCAGCCATGCAAGCTCTTGATCTCTGAGGACAGATTAGGTTTCTCTGGGAGAAATGGTCTGGGAAGCCACTGTGTTCCTCCAGCACAGATGTAGAAACAAACAGGATTGTGGCTGACCCTCACAGCAGGGGAATTATGAGGCTCTGTGGCCCCATATTCTGTAAATTCTTGGCTTCACTAGAGATTCTAGATTTTTATATATATATATATATATATATAAATAACTTTATTTTACTTTTTATTAGTTTTTATTTTAACTTTTAGTAATTTTGTCATTTAAATGTTTTAGAATTTTATAACTTTTTATTATTATTATTTAAAATGTTTTTTTTTTAAATAGTTTTCAGAAACAACACTGTTGCCATAATCTGGTCAATGTTGACCATCCACACCTAATACAAAAAACATATATCCCATTGAACAATGGAGCTGCCCCAGTTGCAAGGTGACGCAAAGTGTTTAATTCTGCTGAATGGATTGTTTGGTCATACTGGGTGTCCTGGCAGGACTTTGCTTTGGTAAGCTGCCATACGAATAAGTTCTCAATGACGGAACGTGGTTATCTGAACCTTGCCACAGGCTTGAACATCGCTGAGGGAGAACGGAAAATCTGATGTAGCTCTAGTTCATACAAGCACTGGGATTTTACTCTAATTATAAGCATATATTACATCAAGTGCAATGTTCAAGGTGTGCATAAACCATGCCCGAAAAAACTTACAAGACCCAGTAAATGAATATTGAATTAGGACTGGTTCATGAGCTACAGTGCTTTTTAATTGTTTTCTATTTAACTTTGCTTCACGTCTTGCTTTTTTCAGTGTCAAATTAAAGTTTAACATTTCAAAATACATCTTAAAGCTAATTTTCTGTCTTGCGTTTAAATGTGTTAATGCATTCATGTAAATGTTTTAATGGACCTATTTGACTATTGTACTGAACAGCATGTCAAACTTTTCACTCTGCTATTCCTCACTTTTGTCATTTGTAAACATGCAGGGTTTGTTCTGATTATATGAAGGCTAACATATGTTTCTATGATAGTTGCAAAGACAGAGTAGAACTGACACCTGCTTTCAATGGATGTATGTCATTTTGGGTTAAGGTCTCCAGCAAGGTATGACATGATTTATTAGCCTGATTTATTTATTCACAATGAAAATACCAGTTACATAAAGACCTGTAATGACACAACACATGGCCTTTTATATTCATGACATGAAGCCACTTTGTGTTGTTTACCCCAAATTTCAAAGAGAGTGAGCAGATTATTGGAATAGCAGCCCGGGGGTGTCTGGAAGAGAGGACACAGTGAGAGGTGGAACACTTCACACTGGAGACACTTCTTCCTGGAAAGTATAACTAGTGCTTCATATTTGGGAACTTTAATTGAAAGCTGCTGTTGGACTGAGTTATAGAGTGGCACTGTGCAACAACTTTCTAACACACTATCAGCTGTTGTTTTGGTCTTTAATAAAATAGTATCTTTGAATGAATTAATCAATGAATTGATAAAGTGAATGATTCAGTGACTCGCTCATAAAAACTGTCACTTGTTTCATTCATAAATAAATCAGAGGGTGTAAACAAATCATTTGAGTGAATGATTTAGTGAAACGGTGTTTCTGAATGAATCAATTAAGTGAATTCAGTCATTACTGAAAAAGTATCAAGTCTGTTGTATAATGGAGCAGTTTCATGAGCTCTAATTATTAATGACCCATGTCAGAAGAACAAATTAGCATCTTTACATTTTACAGATCTCATTTTCTCCAAAAACATTCTGTTCTGTCAGCCTGTTATCATCATGGCACTGCAAAAATACAAAGCTGACAGCAGAGTTTTTAGGGTATTATCTGGAGAAAGAGGGATTGCTCTGCTCGTTAGTTGAGTTTTATAACATTTTCTGGGAAGACAGCCAGAGGGGAGTTGGTTCAGTGTTAACATCAGGAAGGTTTTAGAAATATTAGCATTAATAGATGGATTTTACTGGATAAAACTTTTTACCATTAGTATTAACATCTCTGCTTGTCAAGCTTTCTCCCTGTTGAGGATTAATGCAAACAAAATTTAGGTTGTTTATTATATTGTGGTTGTTTATGCACAGTAACCACAATAACAGACCTTTGCAGATGAAGTCAGCAAATGCACAGGCAACCTGCAATCTGTCTGTCAAAATCATGACTTCACCACTGGGTCAGCATATAAGTAGTCATCTAATAGCCGGCTTGCGATGCAATTCTTGTTGTCTCATTCTATTCATCCCCCTCTTTCTTTCACAGTACCCTTCATGTTCTTACTGTTTAAATATATGAGAGATGATCTAAGAGCTGTTTGTCTTATTTGTGCTGCCAAACTATTTTCGTATTTCCAGCCACTGATTTTAAGTTACATAATCCACGCAGAAAAAAAAAACACGTGAGACATAAACCTCCTGCTGTTTTCTGTCCCATGGAAAACTTTTCATCCTCATGTCCTTATTCTGTTCATGTTTGATTAAGACTCTTCAGTTGTGTTTCACTCCTCACAAACTGCTTTTGTCTTTCTAATCTTACTGAGGGATCAAGTGCCAGAAACTTTAAAAGCTGTTGACTGACAAGAAATATCTATAGACGTCTATTGAAAACTCTCTTTAAGCCGGTAGCTATGTTTTGTAACACAGTAGCTGGTTTCTAGGTATGTAGACTAAAGTCATTATCAGATAATCTCTAAGTAGGTTATGTTACACAAACAATCTTGACCACTTAAAACTACTGTGACCAACAAGCTGGAATAGTATAGCTGGTCCAAAATGATTTGCAAGCCTATGACCAGCTAGAAATCAGTTTACATGTTCCAAAACACAGCTACAAAGATGGATTTCCAGGAAAGGCAGCTACTCAGATGAGATTGGATATGGTCACCATTGCCCATAGCAATGCTGTATATAATCTAGAATATGCAATTCTGATTGGTCAGTTGCTGCGTACAGTGTTCACAACTGAAGTTTTGATTAATAATATGCATTGCTCAGAACTTTATTTAGACAGGTTCAAAGCCGATTTTCTCAATATTTGAAATGTTTTTTTTTCACCTTCAGATTCCAGAATTTCAAAAATAGTTGCATCTCAACCAAATATTTTCCTGTCCTAGCAAACCATACATCAATGGGAAGCTAATTTCCTTGTTATTAAAAAAACAACAATTTTGACCAGGGTCATATATGTTTCTTGTATTACAATATGGACTAGCTCTCTCTTGTTTGTTATCAATGATCATTTGTATTAAAATATATATAGAAAAAAAGAGAACAGGAGAGGCAGGCAGTTGTTTAATTTGTTAATAGTAGGCATGCTAATAGTTAATAACGAGAATTACTGCCTGTACTAAAGTGTTAATAAAATATTTCAGTTTTCACTGTCTTTTTGATCAAATAAATGCAGCGTTGGAGGGCATATAAGACTATAAAAAGACACAAAAGTAAAAAAAAAAAAAAAAAAAAACATTTTAAAAGGCCTTACCAACTTCAAACTTTTGAACTGTGGTGAATCAATCAAGTGTGAAAAACAGAGCGAGTTTTCTTTCTTTTTCCTTAAAGGAAAAAATAATGATGGTTTCCACCAAAGAGTGTATTTCATGTGAGGCTGAGGAACCCCCTCGTGCCGCTGTAACAGACCAGTAATGATAGGTTGGACTCGCGACTTGTTGGATATACTGACAGAGTGTCAGACGGCCGGGGCAAAGCAGCAGGCAGCATCTCGTGTGAGCTAATGCTGCGGGCGGCATGTGGTTTCACTGCGGTGTGTGAGCATGTGCCTCTGTGTGTGTCTGCGTTAATGTGTTTGTGTGTGTCTGTGAAGGGGAATATCTGTGGTTTCTCTGAGTGGAACATAAGATGTATTTGAGAACATGTGATTCAATGGAGACCCTAAGTCTAAGAGCTAGGACTCCCCATCCAGCATAAAGAGACAATGGAAATGTTTTCGTCTGTGTGAGTGGCAGGACAAGAGAAAACACATCTGCCTAATCCACAGAGCTGTCATTACCCCTTTGGTGGGAACAAAATCCTCCAGAGCCTGTCCTTCTGACACGCACCTTGAGAAGTGTCCCGACAGGTCAAAGTAAGGTTTACCTCGTCCAGTGTTCCATTACAGATGTGGCATAACTTGCAAGCTACAGCATGACTGAACTTCTTTTGAACTATTCCACATATTCCTCATAAAAGATAAAGAAACACCTTTTAAAAGGGAAAGAACAATAACTGATGGGAACAAGTTCTGCCTTGTTGTGCACTATTAACAATATACTTTGGAATGATGTTTAATTCCTGCGTTTGACTTGAATTGAAAATGAGGTAGGACACAGACAGGATGCAGAACTAGATTTTGAATGGAATTTTATCATATTCTCAATGTATTGTGTTTCCAGGTATTGGTATACATATTAATAATCACTGTTTGAAACTGTTCAATTCATTGTATTATGAAAACACTTTTATTTTTTTTTAATGATTAAAATGAATGATATTTAACGATATTTTGACAATATTTAACTTAGAATGAATGTAATATGTGCTGATTTGGT
>JAUMHI010000046.1:10210343-10230511 GCA_032359435.1 Enteromius unitaeniatus | reverse complement strand
AGTATAATGTCTTTTAATGAATCTTTGCAAATAGCCTTTCCTAATAATGTGCTAATTAGCAAGTTTCACTATGAATACGGCTAAAAAAAGATCCTCTGAGAGTGCCTGGGAAAAGAGGGGCGGGGTCAGCGGTGCCCGTGAAGATTTAAAGGGGAAGTACACAGAACAGAGTGATTTCAAGAGCTGTTTTGACAGGGTAAAATGCAAGTTTTTTTACACTATCTTTGAGAAATTTTAAAACAAACTCTACTATAAACTATCCATTGAGACCCTAAAGAATCATACTAGCTTTAGAAAATTAGCTTTGTATGACTCCTTTAAAATTGTCTCTGTATGTTAAGCTAGGATGCAACACAGTATTTTATACCATATTTATATTATTGCATCATTATGGATCCTCATCCAGTAAGTTACCCGACATCTGCACTGGTTTTAGACATTATGGTGTTTTTAGTTCACTGTAGTGTTTGCAAACAATATCCTTATTCTTAAAGGGGCAAAGGTTTGGGTTAGATAAGATGCTTTTTAAAAAAAAATTGAAAGAAGTCTCTTACACTTATCAAGGCTGCATTAATGTGATCAAAAATACAATAAAAACAGAAATATTTTATAAAATTATTATAATGTTTTAACATTACTATTGTTTGTGTGTCTGTGTGTGTGTGTGTATGTGTATATATATATATATATATATACATACACACACATTGAAAGTTTGTTGTTGTTTTTTTTGAATGTAAATGTCATTAGATGGGTTGAAAGAGACCCCTCCTTAAATGTTTTTTAATATTGTTGGAACAGACTGTTGGTTATTGTTTAATTCTAAATCCAACCAAACATGAACCTGTCTTAACTCAGAATATAAAGAGATCGTTTACCCAATTAATTCCTACTAATTAAAGGAATTTTGTTTCATCATTTACTTAATTTATGCCGTTCCAAATCTGAATAAGTCTATTTCTTATGTTAAACATAAAAGAAGATATTTTGGAGTTGATGGCCCCTGTTAACTTACATAATATTTATTTAAGTTAGTGGAATTCTTCAAAATATCTTTTTGTGTTCAACGTACTGTAAGAAACTTTAGATTAGAAAGTTTAGATACAGATTTGGAACAACATGAGGGAGAGTAAATTGACAAAACTTACATTTTTGGGCAAACTATTTCTTACTGTCAGACTCAATATTTTACACTGCACCGTGTGTTTAAAAAGACAGATTAAATGTGATTTAGCTGTATTTTATCCTAGTGAACAAAAGTGACAATGTTGAAGCTCTAAAATTCATCCTAAGTGAACCCAGAGGAATTGAGAGACAACAGTGTCATGTCGCGAATTACTGTCTCCGCCACATCAAAGGCCCAAACAGCGACAGTTGCGTAAGACTGTCATTTATAACTTCCATGAAGTGTTTTTGCCATCTGTGCGTGTGTACGTTACATGTACTAATTTGCTCAGTGCATATTTGTTCGTACACTTAGTATTTTTCCAGTGACTCCGGCTGTTTCACTGAACAAAAGGCTCTTTTATCTCATTATGCAATATATAAAACTTCCCAGCCTGCGTGGCAATTTCCATAAACTCTGTATTGAAATCTCCAGACATGCCAGTGTAATGAGTTAGTTTGCTGGTAAGAGACATTGTAATCTAGGTCTGCGCTAGGTAGCAGTATAATGCTTTGGAATATTTTTTTTCAAGTAGTACAGTATAATAGACAGTATAATTGTCTGCGGTTGTCATCACTGTCTGTATACGTTTCACGTTTTGGTGAGCAGAGTGTTAAGAAGATACTAAATTACTTTCCTGGCTCTAAAGTTTCCTGCAAGAGCCAAACCTATTATTTCTCTTTGCGTATTCACCTTTTGCAACAGCAATATGTGTTTATTTAAAATCTGCTTTTGGCTGCTCCTCGTTTTACACTCTGTTCTGGATTGGTAATAGCACCGTACTTGGCTATGTAGCTCACGAAAAGTGTTTTGGGATTTATTGGCCATGAATCCTGATGCGAACAAATCCAGATGCTCTAAATAAAACATAAAAGTTAACCGCACATCATCAAACGCATTAATCAATCTTGTATTTCGTACTCATCCCTCAGTAATCTGTCTAATGTTGTTGAGTTCCGGATGGCAGGTGTTAACACTTCCTTTCTCAGTCATCCCAGTTGTTCCTGCTCTCTGGAAAGCCCCTGATGGGAAAACCATATCCCTTGAGAAAGCCGCCACATAGCACCCTGCAGCCTCGCTATCACATGTGAACTCACACCTCTGGAATGTTTCTCTGCCGCTGGCCAGGCCGCAGTCTCAACACCCTTCAAAGTGTTTGGTAGAAGACATGCATGTATTTTTTTTCCATTGCCTGCTATGAATGCAGACAGCTATGCAATTAAAGGCCCTGAACCACTGTGGCTACAAAGTGTCACCCAAAATCCATTTTTCCTCAATTATGCACATTTAGATGTTCTTCCATCGCTGTGAAGACATGAGAATCTAGGAATAACATTACTATGATTATCATAAAAAAATTTCAGAAAGGTGCATAATTGTTTTGCTGCCTGATACGACAGAGATAATGGACTTTATACTGACACCTACTGGTGTGGATGCAGCATCATTGGACCTTTTTCACAGGGTAAATCCAGCAAAGTTTCTGTTATTATTGAATATATTTTACAGTAAAGGCCTGTTCACACCAAGCACGATAACTATAAAGATATAGTTCAAAAATTCGTTCTCGATGATAAAGGCACAGAGTAACGATATTGTCAGAGTCATTTTCAGAACTATTTTTTTCCAGCTGATGAATGATACAAACATTATTGACAGCCAATCAAAATCCTCCCTGCTATCACAAAGTGGAGAATGTAAAGCATCAGATGTTCATGTGCTTAGAATAAACAAATAATATTATTCGCTGGTGTGGACGCTAATATTGATATCTTTATAGTTATTGTGCTTGGTGTCATTTTGTTAACAGTAGTTAATACATTTGTTATTATGTACTATGAGGTTTTACAGAATGTGTATTATACAGTAGGTTAATGTATACATATGCTATTAAGTAAATATGTTTAATAATATAAAGGCTATTTTTATTTTAATGGCAAAGAAATACTAAGTAAGCCTGTAATGAAACAGTCTAGAGTGAATAGTTTTGCTTTACCAAAGGGTTATTAGACCTTGTTACATAATGCAAATGCTGGTGACACCATGTCCAAGATAAGAGGAACATAGCTGTCAGTTTTAACTTGGCTGACTGACATAAGCCATGAACATGATGCCTTTACACTGTCCCAGAATTCATCTGGCACCACTGCTTTTGTGCACTTTATCTAAAATAATCAAACTTTTTGTGCTTTCGCAACAAAAAAATAGTTCTTATACTGCATCACTGAGTTAACACAAGTTAAGTCTGCTTATTGTCATGTTTTTTTACCAAAGTTTTCCAAACCGTCTGGTGCTCCTCTGGGTTTTGCAATGGGGCTTGCTTACCTGGTGAACAACACTTGGCTGTGTAAGCATCACAGAAAAAGCTGGCATATGTGATAGACATGCCTTTTTTTAATATATATAGTTATTTCCTAATGTAGTCCATCTACATTTTTGGAGTCAACTGGATAATAACCAGATTTTTAAGGCACAGGTTTAAGTGAAATTATTATTAATTTTTTTTTTTTATTAATTTATATGTATTATATATGTTTTTCTTATTTCTTTCATTTTTATTTTTATTTATTTATTGGCTTAACACGTTTCTTTTTGACTAAGAAAAGAGACATGCCAATGGCACAAGAACATAAACCACATTTGTTAGCCCTATCCAACCAAACATTTTTGCAGTGTAACATTGCCAGTCATTACCATCAAATCAAGTTGCCCTCAGTTGCTTTATAGGCACACAACTTTGTTTATTTGTGTGTTCGGTCAAGTCATTTTGCCAGTGTACGTTATGCACCAATTACTAGTGTGGTTATGAGCACATGAAACCAGTCTTGGTCAATCATATCCAGCTGCTCTGAAATGCGGTGACTTGCATATATTCAGAATATCGTATAATGTATTTTGTTATATAAAATAGTTTTTTGTAGACGTCATAGCCATGTGTGATGTGGTTCAAAGCAATGCTATTTTAGTATTATAGCATTTATTAATATTTTGAATTAACCTTGAATTAGATGTTGCACATTGTTTATATATTAAAATTTTTGTTTACATTTTGTCATAAAGTGTCATTGAGTGCTTTTCAAAGTGCATATTAATCTTATCCACACTCTGTATGGCTCATGCAATATGAATAGCACTGCATTAATTTCTGTATTGATTATAAATACATTTATTTTTATCATAAGGTTGATGAATTTATGCATTCCACTTTTTAAATACACAGTCAAGGTTCGTGACTGGGCATCCAGCCTGATCAGTGTCCTAAATGCTTTCGATATTTATAGACTAAAATCTGTGGCTGTCCCATTTGAGGATTCACTGTGGTTGACTCGCATGTGATCATGTTTACTTATTATTAGTAATACGTCACAGGTGAAGCATATCAATCATTGATCATCCGAGACATGACAGCATTTATTTTGATCACCAAGATTTTTGTTGAGGTATTCTCAAAGAAACATTTCCTCAGCCTTTGTGATTTAAATCGTGATTTAAGTCACACACTGTCCTTAAATTCTTGGCTTGAGAGATACAAGTATTATATGTCAGGGAGCATAAACCCTGAGTTCTGTAAATGTCTTTGGCTGTAATGATCTCTGGTTTTAGGAGCCTTAGCGCTGTGCCAGAACACACTGCAGCCACACTCCCTGGTCTATATATGGACGTTAATATCGGACGACTGCTCTTGAATTCCACGGGTGTTCAATTATCACCCGCTCACTTTCAGGTCCTCCTGATTGGGCTAATTAGGGAATGAAGTGACAGTGGTAACTCTTGACAGATCACTAGGCTTTCTTGTCTCTTCTGCCAATGGCACAAAACCCCTGTTTTCAGCCATTTTTGATAACCTGAGATGTTGGCGGCACTATTAAGAGCTAAGAATAACCAACAAACCATGTGCCTCTTTTCACACATATATCAATGAGTGGCAGACAAGTTGACTTTACAGAAAGTATGGTTCTTTTCATGCAGGACATGGTGGTTTTTTTTTTATGTTTTCTCTAAATTTGTTTGCAAGTTGTCAGTTCATATATAGAATGAGATCTCTTTTTGAATCTTTTTTATTGCTCAAGCAACACAACATCTTTAGCAGCACTCCATTTTTGACTCCATACTATGAACATTTTTCGTAGACCTTTTAGTAACACTTTATTTTATGGTTATGCCTATTAGTTGTTTATTAGCAAGCATATTGTTGGAACTTAACAACTACCTTACTAAGCAGAAAAATAAGATTTTTTTTAAAGGGAAAAGTCGTAATTAATAGTTAACAAGTGTTACCTATATTTTAAAGTGTTACCAACCTTTCTGTCTTTCTCTTTCTGAAGCTGGCAGCCACTAGAACTCTTACTTCCAGGAAATCTTACTCACTCTTATTCATTGTTACCCATAAAGTCATAAAATAGGCTCAGAAGCCTATAATAGACCTGGCTGAAGACAAATATATAATTATTTGTAATTATAATATATTTCATGCCAAATAAAACAATCTTGATTTTTTTTCCTTGTGTTTTGTCAAGCCAAACTTCACTTTTTCCTCTATTTAAGTCAAGTAATTTTGCTAAATATAAAATCCTAACAACATTGAATGGCTTGCTAACTAGCCACTTATAATAATGGAGAGAAATAAAATGTTTTGCCCTTGCTGACTGAAAGATTGTTTTTAGACAGAAAGTTGTTTTTAATTATAAAGGTTGTGAAAACTACCCCTCAGTCTGTTTGTAATATCTGCTTAACTTTGAGCACAGCTTTTAAGAAATCACTTTATTTAACGTATTTCAAATTTTAATGATTTCTTAAGAGATATTCAGAGAATTCTTTATCTACTTTCAGTGCATATGAAAAATCATAAGTAGTTGACCAGTAGGTGGCAGCTGAAGTGACGGTCTTGCTTTTTCATTACCAGTTTGGTTTTGCTGTTGTAACTGAATCCAGTGAAAGGTCTCTAGAGGTCAATGAGCTACTTCTCTATTCACAGACAATATATCAGAGTCAATCTCAGCTGTACAGCTGACCACACACACACTAGACTTTTTCTGTGACTTTAATAACAGTTGGTTTTTTTTGTCAGGTTTATGGCTTTTCATTTTGTGGGGGCAGCTGTAAAGTCACAAATAGTTTTGGCTACAGTATCACTGAGCCTATTGTTGCATGTCAAATCAAATTACATTTTACAGCACTGCTTGGAAACATTAATACAGAGTTACTTATACAACCTTTATATTTTTGGGTCTCTGATGCCTAAGACTGCATTTATTTGATCAAAATACAGAGGGACAAAACCAATTAATTGATCAATTTAATGCATTTATGTGGAAAAACAATTATTTGCTGCAATTTTTTTTCAATGGTGGTGATGTATAAAATTCCATTTACCCTGTATTTTTTTTCTGAACCATTCTAATGATATGTTATGGTAATACATACACTCTCAGAAAAAAAGGTACAAAAGCTGTCACTGGGGTGGTACCTTTTTAAAATGTACATGTTTGTACCTAAAGGGTTCAGTTTAGTACCTTAAAGGTACATATTAGTACATAAAGTGTAGATATTTAACCCTAATAGGTACAAAAGTGTACCTTTTTGAAAAAGTACCACCCCAGTGACAACTTTTGTACCTTTATTTCTGAGAGTGTATCAGATTTGAATAACTGTCAACTACAGAGACAAGTTGTTTATTGCAGCACAGAACCAGGTGTCCAAACTATTCCACCATGTTGTGCAAGTGTATGATTACAGTGTGATAAAGTGTGGCTTCTGTTTTAACAATGAAGTGACATAGCAGTGCAGCTACTGAAGGTTTTTAGTTGCACAGATTCACTTTTCAGCCAGTCTGTTTACTGATGTAACATATTCCACTTGGTTCACTTGCGGAGTGTCCATCCTCTCCTTCCTGTAATTTAGCGCTAGTTAGGTCTTTAGGCTCGCCTGTGTAAAAAACATCTTAGCTCTTCAGCTATTGACTAATTGCACTCATTTGCAGACTCGTAACCTCCACCTGCTGATTAGCAAGCTGCTCTGTGAATCCTGTAAAGGAAACAGAACTCTAACAAGCAAGCAAGCGCATTCAGGCAGTTGCTCCAGGCCACTGTTTTCAGGCCAGACACTGCATGGCATATAGTTGTGTCCCTGTCGCCTGACAATTACCAGTGTTCATGAGAATCCCGGAGAGAGTTCTCTCTGAACAGTCTGTGTAAATGTGGTAAAAGTGGAGTGAGGGGCAATTAAAGTGGGAAGTGGAAAGCCTTGAAGTTTCACAACACTGACAGAGTCCAGTTTGTGGAGAGCAGTATATGTGGATTTTGTTTATTTTTCACTTTTGATGTTTTTTGTAAAGGCATCTTTGAGGGATAGATTGCCTGAAGAAAATAATTTGCTCATGTCTTCTTTGGAACATAGTGATATTTTGAAGAATAACCGATGTGTATTAATACCAATATGGTAGTAAAATGCATGTTAAAGCAACTAGCTAATAATGAAAAGTGTTTTCCCATCTAAAGTGTTACCAAAATGACGAAACAGCACTATTCAAGTTTCATAAATGCACCAATGACTCATGCACAATATTTATGAACAATTCTTTCCAATATTCTATATATTATTCTGGAGAGGAAAAATGAATTACATTTTTATCATATGTATTCAGACATCTTGGAATGTTATGCACATACAGATCACATGATATTATTTTACCTTTTTTATGTGCTTTTGCATTATTTTGATTTTCGCGTTACCTTTTGTGTTAAAATCTCCCGGCCTAGCTTTGTCAATAAACAAGTTTCCTTCTCTGTTTCTACATCAGGAATTTACCTGTTTGATATGACCTACATTGACTCCGCCTACCCTGCTTCTGATAGCATCATCGAGACAACCAATCAAAGAACCAATCAGATGAACAATCTACTGCGCATCATCTCCGATCTGCAGGTGTCCTGTAACTATGGTAAGCTGCTTTCACAAGCCATATTCATTTTAATCTGTTTATGTGCATGTACATACACACTTTCACACTTACTGTTCAGATCTCATTAAACGTGTATTGATGTGAGAATTTAAATATCATCTTCACATTTCTTCATTCCACAGATCATTTAGTCATGTTACCGCACGTGCAGAAGTATTTGATGTCAGTGCGCTACATCGAGGAGCTCCAGAAGTTTGTGGAGGATGACAATTACACGTAAGTTACCCCAAACACATTGTAATGCTCAGTAGCCTTTATTTAGCTGAACTGATTGTTTTGGGTGATTTTAGCTTTGCGTTCTGCCCTGCAATTTATTGCATTTCATAAACGTCTATGCCAGCTTTTGCTTTAAACTACCCACATCTGTGAGACCCCGTAAACCGAGACCCTCCCTGATTTTAACACTTCATTGTGCACAGCTACCTATACTATTTATTAAAACATGTGCTGTCTGTGGACTTAATGTCTTCTTGGTTTGGCTGCATGGCCCCCAGGCCAACCAAACACCTAATTTACCAGCCACAGCTGCACCAGCTTGGCATGACTTTATGCAACAATATAATCCCTATTTCCTTTACCTCAGTCTTTATAAACATGTGAAGCCCATAATGTATTTTCCTAGTGCAATCTTATATAATATGGTTTTCTGAAAAATTGTGCTATACACATGTGGTGAGGTATGACAAATCAATGTTATGAATGAGATTTGAGAAGAGAATTGTAAAAGTATCATTTTTAAGATGCTTCAATGTTACATACTACACATGTTATGTATTATGCAAACATGTGGCTTTCTGCCTCTACAAAGTCAAGCATAGCATTGATGTTTTCATCATTATTAAATGAATGTTTCCTCCAGAGCTTTCTTCACTCGTACTGTGTGGTCCTGTCTGTATGTCTTGCCGAAAGGGCAGGTGGTTTTATTTTGAGCCAATTTCTTGCCGTCTAGACACTTATAAACGCAACATCAGGATTTTCAAAACTCTGGATCCCCATATTTCCAGTTTCCATGTGGAAATATCAAAGTTAATTTTCAGTTGGTGGCTCTTTTAAGGGGTGTGCTGAAGTTAAAATGCTAAAGATATTCATAATATAATTTATTTATTTATAATTGTTTAATACTTAACATTTTGTAAAAATCTATCATTTAACTTTCAGTAATTTAAACTGCTGTTTTGGCACAATGTGCTGGATTGTAATTACAGACAAATTAATGTTTTCCCTAAATTAGGTTTATGTACTGTAGTTTAGTATATAGGTTTATATAGCGTAGTTATTGTACAATATGCATATCGAATACTTAAGCTTCTCATACGTCACATACTATAATACATTTTTTAAGCTTTTTATATCAAATTGTTATCATAGTATAAGTTTAATAGTTGGATATAGAGCTGACCGATTTAATTGTTGATTCATGCGCATTTTGTCAGTTAAACTGGTTCTTTGATAACGGTAAATCTCACTTAGCTGTTTTTTAAAATAAGTGGCAGTTAATACAGAGCCGTAGATCACACCTGCTGATCTTTAGTCTTTAGCAGGGCCGCTGCTGGCCAAATGGGTGCCCTAAGCTGAATAGTATTGTTGTGCCCCTTCCCTCAAAAAAAAAAAAAAAACTAACAAAAAACACTTACTAGCCTATAAAGGGTCAAAATAGAACTTTCATAAAATCTAAAAGTAAATCAATTAATTTTAATTACATTGTATTTTTTTATAAATTACTATTGTAGCCCTAGACAGAAACCAGCCTATATGATTTTATTAATACAGTATGATTGATTTTATAGTCTCAGACCTTTGGTGCCCTTTGAGGGCATTGTATTACATTATGTATTTTTACAATGTTATTCAACGAAACCATAATTAAACCATATACCATGTATAGACTCGTTGTTTTTATATAATACATTTTACGTTGTGGAAACTGTAATGTTAAGTCAGATGCGCTGTTGTTGGTGGTGAAATCACAGACAATAAAACACATTACGACAGTCAAAAAAAGTTGTTTTTTTTGAGAAACTGGGATGGTGCCCCCCTGGGAGCTGGTGCCCTACGCAGACTGCGTACTCTGCGTATAGGGAGCAGCGGAACTGGTCTTCAGAATCAGAAGCGATTCATTTAATTTTGAACAGGATATTGCGTCGTCAGTGATCTACGGCTCTGTGTATTAACTGCTGCTCATTTTAAAAACAGCTGATTGAGATCAAAGAACCGACTTTACTGACGAAATGCGCATGAATAACTCGGAGATTAAATCACCCTGCCCTAGTTAGATGCAGTCAAGAAAGTCATGACCTTTGAAATGTAACAGACCAAATCACCATTTTAATGGGTAATTCAGAAAACTTGTCTTATTTTTTTCAATTTCACATGAAAGAAAGAAATATACCACATTTGTGACAAGTGCAATATTTCTATTCTAATGTGATTTATGCAGACATATAAAAAACTAGAACTGAATGTACTGGATGCTTGACATGCATGCGCAGTATTTGATTTTAGGTGGGGCTGTCATTCAAGTTAGTAGTTAGTGTAAAATAAACTGTAATTACGAGATATCTAGGTGTGTTTCATAGGCTTACACAAATTATACATAATTTTAGTGCAGTTTATTCAAACTTTTTTTAAGCAACGATGGTTTTGCTTTAATGAGTTTGGTGTAAACGGTTGTGAGCAAGGTAGTCCGTATTAACACAATGTTGACAATTTAAACATTTTGTGTGTGTTTAAACATTTTGTGTTTGTTGTGCAAGTGAAAGCCCTGGAGAAAAAAAGTCACTCACACATTTGATAATTGCTGCTTGTTTTCTCGGTGAGGGTTGAGGGATATTTTTCTTATCAAAAAAATTTAAATAAAATAATAATAATAATAGAAAATGCAGATCCATGATGTGTGAGATGAAAATAAATATAAACATATATAATAAAATAAACATTACCTTGTCATACAATTTATACAAAAAACTATTATATATGCCAATAAATATATTATATTTATATTTATTTTAATAAATATAATAGCCATATTAGAATAATATATTACATATTATATGACTATACACACACACACACACACACACACACATATATATATATATATATATAAACTTTATTGTAATAACATATAATATTGTGCGCAATCTGCCACGTACATGGCAGTGTTTTCAGTAGAGCACGCAGGTATGCACTTATAGCTCTGAAGTAAACTAACCCTGAAACATCTTAGGAGAGCAAGTTGCTATACTTTGAAAGTTACCTCCAATTTTGGAACCGAAAGTTGAGGTTATCTGCTGACTTAAACATACCAGGGAATGTCACATAACCAGCTTTCTGGAACAGCCCCCATGTGTTTGGCTATATGACTAACTAAACTGAAAAGATATATGTATGTATATATATATATATATATATATATATTTATTTTTGAATTAATTTTATTTTAACTATTCTGTTCGGTTTTATGAGCTAATTTGTAATATTAGATTATTGTATTTTTTGAGAAGAGGGTAAAGCAATGAGTCAGCAATGATTTGAGGAATAATTGAAATAATTATGTCCAACACAGTTCCAAAAATGTATGTAATTTTAACTGTTAAATGCTGTAAAAATGCCACGGAAAAATACTGTTAATAGGTTAACAGTAAATTTTCGTACTATATACAGGGAAAACTGTAAAACATTTAACCAGACATTTAACATAATTTTAGAGTGAAATGTTGTTAATTGTACAGTTTCTAGATTTAATAAAACAAATCAATGGATAATTTACAGTCAAAAACTGTGAAACTAAATTCCCAGAATTACCTTTGTGACACTCTACAGTACATCTGAAAGTATTTTGTTTACATAATCATGTTTTTTAATAGTTTTTGTTATCAGTTGAGGACATTTGGGCTTTATGTTATATCTTCTATTATTTAATGAATGTGTATTGCATTATTTAAGTGTAATGTGTGTTACCATGATGGTGTTTTGTGTTTGGATGAATGACTATGCACCTTCTATATATCAGTATATACTTTAGCTTGTGGTGAAATTGCTTGTGATGAGCTTTAAGTTTCCAAGTGCCTTTCTTTCACCACCTTTATTATGGTGGTTGTCAATATGTGTAAAGAACAAAACAGATTTTATTATCAATGTGCAGTGATGAATTTACTGGTTTACGTTCAAATTTTCATGTTTGTAAATTACAGTTTTAGTCTGTAAAATTTAGGCTGTAAATGTGTTTACAGTTTTTCTGTATTTATTACATAATTATTCTGGCAACCACAGATTATTTTTTTACGGTGCAGTCAAAAATAAGAGATTATAAGAAACCATAGCATATATAACATACATTCACATACCTGACAAATCCTTGATAATGTGGAGGAACAGGAATGTTGGTCTCTTGAAATTCTCTTATTCATAACATTTTAAAAATAAGCCAGCGGTAAAAAAAAAAAAATTGTGAGTACAGTTGCAGGGAAAAGTTTGAATTGTGCCTCTCCCCTCTAAATGCTTTCTGCATTGTATAATATAAGATCAAAGCGATCTGATTCAGTAATGGCTTTTTTTTTGTTTGTTTTTGATAAAGTTAGTAAAAACCATGGTTAGTAAAACCATGTTTCAATATGTTTATACATGTGAGGATGAGGAGCTACACAGGTATGCTATACAGGTATGTGCCAGAAAATTAGAATATTCAGGCAAAGTCCATTTATTTCAATAATTTGTTTTAAAAAGTGAAACCTCTATGTTATATTAGTTCACTACACACAAAGTGAAATATTTAATGCCTTTATTTGTTTACATTTTGATTATGGGTAAAGACAAGAAAAAAAACAAATCCATTTCACAAAAAATTAGAATATTTCATGTGACCAATAAAAAAGGATCTTAAACACATGAAAAGTGCGTTAATACACTGTATTATGTCCTCAGTACTTTGTTGGGCCACTATTTGTACTAATTACAGCATCAAGGTGGCATGGCTGAGGCGATAAGCCTTTGACACAGTTGAGGTATTATGGTAGATGCTTTGATATTGGCCTTCAGCTCGTCTGCTTTTCGGGGTATCTGTTCCCTCATATTCCTCCTGACAACACCCCATAGATTTTCAATGGGGTTTAAGTCAAGCGAGTTTGCCAGCCAACCAAGTTCAGTTATTCAATGGCTATTAAACCAGGTACTGGTAGTTTTGGCTTTGTGGGCAGGTGCCAAATTATGCTGGAAAATAAAATCATCATCTCCAAAAAACTTGTCAGCAGCTGGAAGCATAAAGTGCTCTAAAATTTCCTGGTAGACAGCTGCATTGACTGTGGACTTGATAAAAGACAATGGACCCACACCAGCAGAAGAGACATGGCTCCCCAAAACATCACTGACTATGCAAACTTCACACTGGACTTTAAGCAGCTTGACTTTTGGTGGTTCTTGATGCACTGACCCCAGCCTCAGTCCACTCCTTATGAAGCTTCCTCAGATTTCTGAAATGCCCTTGATTGACATTCCTCTCAAGGCTGCGGTCATCCCTGTCACTTGTGCTCCTTTTCCGGCCTCTAATATACTTTGATACTGCACTCTGTGAGCATCCAGCTTCTTTCACAATTGCCTTTTGAGACTTTTCCTCCTTATGGATGGTATCAATGATGGTCTTCTGCACAGCCATCAAGTCAGCAATCTTCCCTATGATTCTGAAACCTACTAAACCAGAACAACTTCAAGGCTGAGGAAACCTTTGCAGATGTTTTACGTTAATTAGCTGACTAGATTGGGACACAGAGATATTTTATCTTTAATTCATAATTATTAAAACTGAAACAAATAAAGGTTTGAAATTTTTCACTTTGTGTGTAGTGAACTAATAAAACACAAGTTTACATTTTTTTAAACAAATTATTGAAATAAATGAACTTTTTCTATTTTTTTGGCACATACCTGTAAATCAAGATCTTAAAATGTTTCATGTTGTGAAAGCTGGGTTATTTTGTCTTGGTGTAGTTTCCTCACTCCTCTTTTCCTCTTTTCTGTAGCCCCATTCTGACTGGCGACAGTAATGAGTTAAAGCTGTTGCTCTGGTAAAGCTTTCAAACACCTCTCCATATGAGGAAACAAAGAAATGCACCTTTTTGGCACAGTGACATGATTCAAATTTTTCCATGCTTAGTTAAAAAAATTACTCGCCTGGCTTACTTCAGTATCAGGTGAAACGTCTCAAGTGAAACTAGGCCATGCAGAGATAAATGTTTATATAGTGACTGAACAATAATAAAAACCATGTCATGAAGATGTAGTGCGTATGAAGGGGAAGCTATTCAGTCATGATGTAAATATAGATGCATTGTCTTAAATCTTTATCCAGAGTATTCTACAAAAGACAACTCAACAATACTACTAGATACTATTTATGAAAGTGTATTTATTGTACCGTATTAGACATTTAGACAGTGACTGGGCTCCATGTGAAATTGTCTCAGGCACATTCTGACAACACCATAGGATGGCCACCAGAGGAGGATGGGTTTGGTGAAATGGATGGGGCTGTAGTATAATGGTTGTGTTTGGGGGAATGACATCATTGTCTGGCAGTCTGTGGGGCTGGAAAACCTTAGCGATCCAGGGTCACAGTCTTAAAATCCTTAACCCATTCTTACAGCAGGTCCTGACATCTGGCATCACTGTTACAGAGAATAGAGAGCTTGTTTTTAGCAAACAGTGCAATTTGTGCCTACATTAGTTTTACGGCTGTGAGTTTAACATGTTAACTTAATTAGTAATAATGTGATTAAAATATATTAACAGTTATATTTTATATAACTGTATGTTATCTTACATTTCATATAGTTGGCTAATTTGTAAATGCAAATTTTGAATGTCTACTAGATACTTTCTCATTTAACACAAAAATGGTGTTAAATAATTCTTTTGAATGGTGGGTCTGAGAGGTAAAGAAGTATATATATTAGATTATGTGTACCAGGGCCTTATCCATCAATAAATAGTTGTGTAACATTATGGCTAAATGTAAATATATGTATGTATGTATGTATTGTCACAAATGGCAAAGGAGCAGAGGACAACGAGGTGAAGGAGTAACACAAATTCCCCCGGAGGGTGGATTTATTGACAAAAACAAGTTAAAAATAAAAATAAAAATCACACATTCCCCCTTTCAAGCGTTGTCCTCATCCTGGAGGAACAGAAAGGTAAACACAAGGGGAGATTGGGAGTGGGTGGGGAGTGACCTCTGACAGACCTGCAAAAGCTGACCACAGCCGAGAGAGACACCTGGTCGATGACCACTGTCTCTGCTACCTGTAACGCCGTCGGCTTTCCATTTGGACGGGCTGACGTGGCTGGAACACCCAGTCTTGAAAGCTTTGGGCCGCATTAATGGGTGAGAGGCCGACCCAGCGCAAGATCTCTTGCTTGGTGACCTCGTAGTCTTGAGCATCATCCGTAGGCAGGCTGTGATAAGTGCGTTGGGCTGTCAACAGTGGAGCCAACGCCCAAGCCCAATCATCGGGATCCCATCCTTCTTCGGTCGCCATGCACATTTGCAGGAAGGCCTCAACGTCGTCCGAGGCAGTCATTTTTCTGGGCGGCTCATATGCGCAGGCCGGATACGGTGAGGGGCTGGCGAGCAGGGGCGCGGAGTGCGGCCATTTCCCGTTCAAGCTCTCCCTGACTTGTGGCTATGTCCTCAGCAAACTGTTGTTGGCGGAGACTCACTTCCATGAGCCACTGAAGATATATTTAGAAGATCAAAACAAGTCCAAAACAACCGCATTCTCCACCAAACTGTCACAAATGGCAAAGGAGCACAGGACAACGAGGTGAAGGAGTAACAAAAATTCCCCGGAGGGTGAATTTATTGACAAAAACAGATTCAAAATTAAGTCTTTCTTGGGGCGCCGAATGACCTCTTTAAGCTTTCCCCTGAAGTGGTCATTGTCCTGGGAGCAGAGGAGCAGGGTAAGCTGGATTCAAACGCTGGCTTCTGAGGGAAAAGAGAGAGAAATTAGTTTGGCTTGTTGGAGTCAATGTTGCAGAGCAAAGCTCTTACGCAGCTTGCTCGTAGCTCAGTTGAAGCTTGTCTGTGTGGGTGCCTCACACGGCTTATCTGGCCGCGGACTAATGACACGCAGCTGGGCCAGATCAGCCGCTGATGAGTCTTGCTGGTGCTCCCTCGTTGGTAACCAGGGCAACGCTGATCAGAACTCGGGACGCTTGTCACAGTATATATTCATTTACTTTCTAAGTCAACTGATTATTAGGGGAAATACATATCATGAGTATTTTAGAATAATGTCTGGAAATTTTTAAAATTGAACTTTGCCATCACAGCCAAAAAAAAAAGCAGGTGTTTTTATAATGTAATATTATTTCACAATATTGCTGTTTTCCTGCATTTCTTAACACAAACACTATGCACGTTTTGTTAACAATTAGATCAATTGAAATATGTTTGAAAATATAGTTTTTGTGCTTTGTTCTAAAAACTATACTCTTTCTGTAAAAAAACATCAGTAGACTCTTTTCCCATAATAGTGTCATTTTCAAGCATAATTATTCAACTCTATATAAATTCTGTATAAACATAGTAAAATACATTTTAATACTGTGACTGTAAGTTTATACTATGTTGTAAAAAATTATGATGACTTAATATGATGTTGTATTGACTATAAACCTGTAAAAACTCTTTTGTACAGACTATCATTGAAAATTGAGCCTGGGAACAGCTCACCTCGTCTGGTATCCTCTAAAGAAGACCTTGGAGGTAAAGTCTTTATCCATTCGTCCTTTCAGTTTACTTTTTTAACTCCTCCTGGAAGTGGTTAACTTTGCCCTTTTTTCTGAGTTCTTACCAGTGGTAAGATGGAAGCTCATCAATAATTCAGGTAAAGTAGTTTAGCTGTTCCTGACTGGGAAGGACCATGCTTGGACTGGGTTATGTGTGGAAGTCGTCGATGGTTAGAAAGATTTTACAGATGTGAAAGTTGGAGGGGCAATGAAAGATTGAGACCCATGTAACCTAGCCTTTTCATGCCTTGTAACCTAGCCTTTCCTTTGATGTAGATCAGCCCTTCAGTCACTTGTTTAAATAGAGCGACTTTTCTTATTTCTTTTCCATTAGCTTATTCTTCTAAATATGGCAGATAAAAACCACCTGTTGTCAGTAGAGTGGCCCTAGAGCAGCGTCTTTCTGGATTGTTGTGGTCTTTGGTGGCATTCAGAAGGAACTTTGTTGGTTAAAGTTAACTGTTAACTTAAAATGCATAAGCGTAAGTTTTTTACTTATGAACAGTGAAGTTCCTAGCCATGGTTCTTTCTTTCAAAGTAAAAATTTTATCAAAAATAAAAAATGTGAAAACACAAATTTTGTGCAAAAACATATGCGGAGTGAGTAAAATATATATTGTCTCTAAAAGACAAAGACAGATATTACTTTATTACTGTAACCTGGTTAATTTGTTAAAATAAATAGTTTTCAGTGTTCAGTTTTATGCACTGATGACAATGTAACTAATGTATAAATGCTGGTGCAGAATAGAGTAGAACTAGGTTTTAAAAGTGTGTTTGGTCCTTGTACTTCTAGACAAGCATCTGAGGTTAATAGAGAGTTTGAATGAGATCATAGTGTATGTCAGTTCCTCTCATAAGAGGCTGAGCAATTAGGATGTTTCCTATTTCTGACTATCATATGGTGGAGTGGGAAATTAAACTGCATTGAGGCTGTAACGGCTGTGGCAGAACTGGACAAAGTCAAGGAGACAGCTAGGTGGAAATTGGTTTTGGAAAGTATCAGATTTTTTTTGTACTACTGCAGTTTTTGTGCCTGTTGTACGATGACATTAGACTTTGTGAAAATGAATGTGTATATGTATGTATCTTAATTATTTATTTATTATTTTGGTAACAGTACAGGGTCCAATTCTCACCATTAAGTAGTTGCTTACTGTCATGGCTATTATTAACATTGTTTGTTAATTAGTACTTTATTATGTATGATGTAGATGTATGGTTTGTTATGATAGGACAGTATTTATATACATCGATATACAACTACTATATTTGCAAAAAATAAATATCGATAAAAAGTCAACAAATACAAATACGTTATGCATATTACAAATCAAAAATATTTTAATATATTTACAGTAGGAAATTTACAAAATATCTTCATGGAACATGATCTTTACCTAATATCCTAATTATTTTGGCATAAAAGCAAAAGCCAGTACTTTTGATCCATCGTTGGCTATTGCTATACTGTAAAAGAAATTTGCCGTTAAATAATGTGTACTGGAGGGTTTACAGCAGGGTTGCCAGTAACATACTGTAAATTTACAGCCCTCTTGCGTTATTTTACAGCTCTTCATTTTTACTGCATGTTATAAGTATTCAAACAGTGTTAGTAATGTGAACTTAAACAGCAAACATTTTAAATAACTAAAAACTTCTCTTTAATTCAAATCATTGCAATTCATCATTAGCTATACTTTATATACCCGTGCTACTTGGTTTTGTGGTCCAGGGTCTCATTTAGTTTATTAATTCCAATATAATAATGATAATAATATATTGTGTGTACTACAACCATGTGAAACAGAAAACAATATCATCAGAATGAGATGATTATTTATTAAATTGTGCATTTATTAGATTTATGCATTTTTTGTCATATGTTAGCTAATTTTAATGAGGCAAATTGTAGAGTCAGCTAATCATAAAATATAGGTAATCAGGACCCCATCTCAGTAAAATCAAGGAATCACATACTATAATACTTGAAAAAAAAATAATTATTTGATATATCACCCCATGCATTTGGTCTGATTATGCAGATCACTTAATTTAATTTATACTAATGACATATTGATTTAAAAAAATGTCTTAATTTGATTTGAAATTGAATATTTTGAGGTTGCCAGACTAATTATAGCCATCAAATAAAATAATTCGTTTTCTTTTAATAAACTCTGCAGTCTTGCTGTTAAATTCATAATCATTTATTGGTATATTTCATAAGATGTTCATGCTACTGGTATTATTTTGTATTGACACTCTTGTAAAGTCTCTGTTGGGCTCTTAACTAGATGTTTTCTTGGCCCAAATATCTAGTGTTTTAAAGGCCTCTAATGTTGCAATATTTCCAAGCATCTCTTAGAGCTAGTCACTTCTGATTGTTAGACAAAGTCTGTTTTCATTTAGTTAAGGGCTCTTCTTAGCCATTGTGAGACTTATTAACCTACTATAAAAGACAGTGGGGAATGCCAAAATTAACATACTTCTAATAATAATCCAAAGCCATTTCCAGCATTGCCACATATCCCCTCTAGGTTGATTTTACAGTCAGTGGAAAAGGCCTATAAACATGAATGCAGGGAACATTTTCACTGCCTGTTCATTGTTTTGTTTTTTGTTTTTTGCTACTTTAGATTGGTATTCTTGCTTTACAGGCCGGTAAAATTGTGGCTGGGTTGAGAAACTAAGAACTAACTAACAAAATACCTAACTTTCTGCTGTGAAACTATGGAACTGTTTTAAAATGTTAGTCTTCTGAGAGCCAGAGCTTTGCTAACTATCCACATGCAGCTTTAATAGGTGCTAGTAAGCATTTTATGCTTGTTGGTTTTCAACAGCACAGGAATGCAGCTTCGTTCTACATCAATAAGCAATGAGATCTATGACAATATGTTTGTTGTGCAAGTACCATATGTACTTAGTGGTGTATGTGTTATCATAAGTATAAATGTATGTTTGTTTGTATGTGTGTGTACAGGACCCTCAGAAGAGTCTGTCTCAGTGCGGTATAACCGACGACCAACCTGTCCTGATACATCAGTGGTTGCCCACCTTCCAACACCACCTCCTGCCCGACACAGAAAGAGCCACAGTCTGGGGAATAAGTAAGTCCCCACCTGTAAGTCGCTTTGGATAAAAGCGTCTGCTAAATGAATAAATGTAAATGTAAATGTAAGTAGGTATCACACTACTAAACATTATGAGAAAAGTTCACCTGTTGCAACGCATATAACAACTGTGAAAAAAGTA
>JAUMHI010000046.1:10145351-10186199 GCA_032359435.1 Enteromius unitaeniatus | reverse complement strand
ATTTGTGAACAATGTTTGAGAGAAATGGTAATATTGTGTATCTGGAATGAATTTTAGATCTTTAAGTCCATCTCATGGAAAATCGGAGCAGAAACAAAGGTGTTGTGTTTATATTTTTGTTATATTATAGTTATAAGTAACCGCAGAAACCATTAAAAGTATCAGTAAAACTGATGTATTAAGAAATTTGGGTGCATAGCATTATAAGCATTAGCATAATGTGACCACAGAGAAGCGAGAAACATGGCGCACTGACTTATGAATATGAAAATTGACGTTTGACGTCATCTAGCGACTTCAGGCTAGGTTTAGTTATTTTGAATGAAAAGTGATAACGCTTAACGAGAGGGCAGCATGCTTCACGCTTCTGACTGATAACAATGCAACAGCATAACGCTGGACAACTATACAAGCGCTATTGCCTACCACGGTCCAGTGGTGTGTTAACATTCGTACA
Organism: Enteromius unitaeniatus; assembly: GCA_032359435.1. Lineage (NCBI taxonomy): Eukaryota > Metazoa > Chordata > Actinopteri > Cypriniformes > Cyprinidae > Enteromius > Enteromius unitaeniatus. The sequence continues at coordinate 10,185,742 of JAUMHI010000046.1, read as the reverse complement.
GTTGCCTCATAACTTGACAGAAAGAAATCTCTTTTTTTTTATGTGGTTATGTGCCTTCTGATTATGATCATAAAGTTTTTATGTTCTTTATGTTACGCAACTTTTTCTCTAGTGCCCTATATTTCAGTGTGCAATAAAAATAAAATAATAAAAGAAAAGCACTCAGAATCATAGAGGACCTTGTTGTCATCTTTCCCTAAGGATTTTATGACCTTATTATGCACACCAGCTCACTGTGGACTATAACGTGCATATGCAAACCTTTACTTAGTGTTTGGATCTGTTAAAGCATGATTCAGTTCTAATGTATTTTATTGTAATTTAGTGAATTCTGTAACATTCATATTTTAATTGCTATTCATTCAAAACAGTAGCATTTCTGATACAGATTAATGTTTATCGGTTCAGCTCAACCATCCACAGTTCGGGATATGATACGAGGACACTGATTCATATTCATAAACACCTGCAAAGGTGTTAGGTACTTAATCTATTATGTAGAGGTGATTACCTCTATTGTCTTTAGATGTTCAGTTTAGAGAGGCTAAGGTAAACACCTTCAAGAACATTCTCAATAAATAAGCCTGCTGAAGATACACCCAAAAGTCTCCTGGTCTTTGCTTCTGGGTTTCCATCAATTGAAAGCCAGAAAATTACATCCATCTGTATACTGTGTACTGTATACCGTGTATATTATTTTATGCATTATGAATACTAATAGAAAGCATATGTGCTTATCTATGAATTTCTTTGCAGATTTTTTGTACCCAAATAGTGAATAGTGAATCAAATAGTGAAGGAAAATCAACAAAAACCCATCCAAGCAAACTTCAGTATTGCTGAAAAAGCATCGCATTTGTTTGTAAAGATCTGTAATCTGTACCACGTGTGGATACTATTAAATGAATTAAAGCATTTTAAAATTCAAAAGCGATAGATTCTTATGCATATCCTGACATATTTCTTCAAAAAGATGGGTCTGCTTGATTAAAATAGTATTTTTTAAAGAATTTTTATAATCTACATTTTAGTCTCAAAGAGTCATGAGCAGAGAGAGCACAACCACATCAATATTCACAAACATTGTAAACACGCTCGCCATAATTCATACACACACGCACTCATTCACATACACTTAATAATGTACAAGAATATATCAATACAACATGTGATTTAGTAAATATATCTAAACATACCAGCAATCAGTTTTAATGTAGAAAAAGAGTTGGTGATCATATAATGCTGAAACTGAAGCCTGGTCAAAACGTCAGTGGGAAATGTCTTGCTATTGTTTTTGTTGTAATATCGGAGGTATCCTGATTCAAAAGGGAGAAATAACTGCACCAAAGTGAAAACCAAAGAGTCCCAGTAAGATTTTAAATCTGCTTCAATATTTTCAAATAATAGTAATTATAAAAGGTGCAATGTATTTATTATCCTGATGATGATGATAATTCATGAATCCACTATTCCGCTCCACAAGAGGGCACATAAATAGCTGAGAATCGAGTTCATTTACTAATGCTTCTCCCATGTCTCATTAAGCAACAGTACATCCTGTGCAGACTTGCACACTCAGTAGGGGTATTTGGATACAGAGATATAGATGATAAAGATACTCTGGTAGGTTATGCGCCCCTGGTCTGACAGTGTAGTGGCTTGTACCCGAAGTCGCACCAGGCCGGGCCAGTCTAAAGGCTTTACTGTGAATATGATGCCTCTTCCTGCTTCATCCTTGATGCCAAATGGACTCTCTCCATTTTCACCTCCTTGTTCCAGGATAGTGAAGGATGTGTGGTCTTGGAGGACACCTGCTTCAGAGAAAGCTGACAAACGGGCCACGTTGTGGTGTGCTGGTATGCCCAGAGGAAGAGTGAGGAGCTTGTACTGGAGCAGAGGAAAACCTGTGGAGCCACAATCTAGTCTGGAAGTGCAAGCCCTGTAGCAGGTGCTGGGATCAAAGCAATAGAGTAAATGTACATGAGTCAATAAGAGTGTCCATGTTAAAGAAATCAATGTATATATATTGTATATAAACTTGTGTAAGTGTTAATGGAAGTTTTAATGTGGTTTTGAAAACATTTTATAGCATTTTCTAGAAAAATGTCATGACTTTACATGACTCTGCAAGCAGCAATTATCGGGGTTCAAGTAGGGCTGGGCGATATATATCGAACAATATATTATGCGCATCTCATCAGAAAAGCCGGTTCTTTGATTAGCAGTAAATCTCCATCAGCTGTTTTCAAAAGGAAGGCCAGCTTATAAACAGAGCCATAGATCACTGACAAGCTGCGCAAATGAATAACCGCGATTTTGGGTAAATTTGGACAGGCACCTTTTCTAAATGACCCTATTATACCCAAAGGGTAAATATTATTATTATATTTTTTTAATTATTGGCCTAGAGAGTCTAGAGATTAGTACTGCAGTGGTTTCTCCAGACTGAGCAAAAAGTTTTTTAGTTTTGTTTTTTACATCATCTCAACAATTTTGTTTGATAAATATTGATTTTTACTATCCAGACAGTCTTTCTACACTGGTTTGGTTCCAATTGAGTGCAAAAATTGCAAAAAATGGGAAATACCCGAAAATGTTGCAAGGTACACAACTGAATCTTGACATGCATTTTGTCCATCATAAATGTCCTACTTTTGATCACTGAAGCGCCCCGTCTGGCAGATTGGGGTGAGGTCACATTGCAGGCAATGTGATTACTTCCAACACTCCATGTTTTAAGTCTCTACGACTTACGGTTTGGTCTGCACAATCAGATTTATGTGGAGATGACCATTCTAACAACTACAATATGGTTTTAGCTATATGCACTTGAACCCCTAAATAATAAAAAAAGCTACTAAATAAGATTTTCTTTTCAGTAATGTCTTTCATTCATTATATTACCCTGGATTGCGTCCTCTTTGGTAGCTGGTGGGACAAGGTGTGTCAAGACACTGGTAGCTCCCCCGTGTGTTAAAACACATTTGGTTTGGGCCACACTGAACACCTTGCACAATGCACTCATCAATATCTATAAGAAAAATTGATTTTCAAACTTTTTTCCACATGACAAAAAGGCTTTATATACAGGAATGTGAATCTGAGTTAATGAAAGACCTTTTGTTTTAATAAAAAGTGCAAAGACTCACCTTTGCATGTTCGGCCATTGGATAATAGTTGGTATCCTGGTGGGCAAGTGCACTGGTAGCTTCCTATTGTGTTTCTGCACTCGTGTTGGCAAGGCTTTTTGAATGCACATTCATCGATATCTTTGTGAAAGAAGAAATAATGGTCTTGAATATATATATTTAAAACAAAAGAAAACAAAGTTCACACTTGAGAGTATTTTAAGGCAAGCAGTTTAAATAAAATAAAAATTAAGAAATTAAAATAAAATTAAATGATAAAATTAAATAAAACCCTTAGATGCACAGGCCACCCATCCAGTGTGTAGCCCTGCTATTGCTGGCATGGGCTCCGGTCTCAGTTTGGATTGGACAAAATAAATAACTTTATTTTATTTTATCTATTTTTATCCATTTTTATCCAAATTGAAAAACTAAACTAAACTAAACTGAACTACAAAAAAAAACAGTGTAATGTTACACACCTATGCAAGTACCATCCTTGCTGGTGAATCCAACTGGGCATTCATGCCTGGGACGACGTGAAGATCCAAGGTGCTCTGGTAGGACTGAGAGACGAGTAAGGTAAGGTCGCTCCAAAGTAGATACCAGCTGGGGCCGCAGCCTGGCTTGTACCCGGGTACTGTTTGTAAACATATGCCCTCTCTCAAGCCCAGCACATGAGCGACCATCACCCAGGAGGACTGTCCCTGGTGGACAAAGGCAGCGGAAGCTACCTGGAACATTCCGGCATTGAAAAGCACAAGGACTGGGCACCTGCGCGCATTCGTCAATATCTGCAATACCAAAAAATAATGTGCATTGATTTTTACTATCCAGACAGTCTTTCTTCGTCTTCGTACTTTTGATCACTGAAGCGCCCCATCTGGCAGATTGGCACAATGTGCATTATTTTTTACATAGAAATATAAGGGATTTCAGACAGGTTTTATATATATATATATATATATATATATATATATATATAATTAGACTTTAGCTTGGATTTTACAGACAGGGTCACATATTTGAAATTGCTTGACTATATTTATGACTCTTACCTAAACAAGGTCGGCCTACACCTTGAGATCGGTAGCCTCGAGGACAAACACATCCATACCCACCAATCGTGTTCTGGCAAATTTGACTGTAGCGGCACATGTGACTGCCATCCTGGCATTCGTCTATGTCTGCGAGAAACAGAGGGCATGTCTCTTTAAAATAAACTGATTTGCTGAAGTAACAAGATTTTATCTAAGTGACTCCTTACCCACACAAACTCCATTTTCTGCTGCAGTCATGCCAGAAGGGCAGCTGTCAAAACACTGATATCCTCCATCTGTGTTTCGGCACTGCTGGTGTGCTGGACACACATTCCTCAAACACTCATTTATATCTGATCATAAACAAGCACAAACGATGTTAAGCAAAATGCAAGCTTACTAAGCTACAGTTTTGAATCTGTTATATTATTGGTATATATTTTGAGCACAATAATGCCTGATTCATTCAAAGATTTCTATGCATGTGTTAGTCTGTTTGTTAAAACTGCACACTGAAAGAATTTTAAGGAAATTATATATATAATATATATATTTATTTTTAAATATTTTTTAGGTATAGTCTGAATTTTTTTTATTCTTTCATCACGTATGATAACTTGTATGACTTTCTTTTGCTGAACACAATACATATTTGTCAATGTCAAGTTTTGGGCATGGCATGAAGGTGAATAAATGATGACATAATTTTATTTCTCACAGTATAAAGCCAAAGTAAAAATATTAATCATTCCTAACTGACTTACTGGCCCGAAGCAGGTCTTAAATGTCTCAGTTTCTGAAAACTGTCAATCTCGGAGACACACTATTTAAATAACTTCACTAAACAACACCAGTGAACCTGTAAAATTCATTATGGTTTTACAAAGTGACACTGACCCAGGCAGCGATGTCCCACCAGCTGGTATCCTGGATGGCAGGTGCAACGGTAGGAGCCTAGAGTATTAAAACACTGCTGCTGGCATGGAGAGATGGCTGATTCTTGACACTCATCCACATCTGAAGGGAAAAATTTTATCAGTTTACTCCTTTACATTCTGAACAGTTCCTGTATCTAGAAGAATTGTGGAAATCTCAATGTCGTTTCTAAGTGTTGGGAACTGAATAAAGAAACTAAATCCATCCATTTTCCATTGAACACAATATTTTAAACTAACCTTCACAGCTGGTGCCAACTAAACTGGGTTTGAAGCCCAGGCCACACTTGGCTTGACAGCGATATGTCCCAACAGTGTTAACACACTGCTGGTTGGGGTGACACAAGTGGGAACCTTGGGTGCACTCATCAATATCTGAATAACAACAGAAACAACAGTAAGCAACTGTTCTGTTTCCAAGAAAACATATTAAATTCAATACAAAATTCTTAATTATCAAATCTTATATTTTTGGGTTTAAAAGATGTATTAAACCAATACATTTCTTAAAATTTACAATAATAATAATAATTTTTACTTCAGTTGGAGAATTTATGATTAATATAGATCTGACCTTGGCAGGTGTTGTACTCGGTAGAGATGGTGAATCCAGAAGGACATGCGCAGGAGAAACCACCCATGATATTATTACATGAGTGTGAGCACGGAGATTCAACAGCACATTCATCCTCATCTAAAAGACAAAACAACAACAAAATATTCCAATCGCATTCTACAATAAAATTTGTTTCAATATTGATAAAATAATGTGGCTAAAATGCAGTTGCATATACATTTTACACATATACATACCGGCACAGTAAGATGCCGTGTCCAACAAAAAACCTTTTGGACATGTCTCTCCATCACCCTCTGCACACAAACAATTCATTGATTGTTTATTTTTTCATTGAAATATCATTTATCAAAATTATTGTAATGTTAAATTTATTGTATATATTGACCTGGTATGAGTAAACTAGCAGTCATCTTGAACTCCAGGCTGAGAGTGAAAAAGCTGTACATGCTATTTATTCCTGTTAGTCTAAGGAGCTGAAGCAGGGGTCCCTGACGGTTCTCTGGCCCTTCAAAAACCACAGAATGATTGCATCGAAGGTTCAGGGGAGCCCCATCCCACATGTGATTCTGTGAGGACCAGGAATAAAGCTGTCCGGAGCCTGTCTGTACATATGACTCATCAAACTCCTAATGAACAGAGAGAAAGAAAATCAAATACTTCATTAATTTTTGGAAGAGTATTTCTAACTATACCTACGTATATGATAAATCTGTATTAAATCCTTTTATATTTGTATATGTGTACATACAGCAAGAATGCATTAAATGTATTATTTATGACAGTAAAGTTTTACAAAAGATATTTTTTCTTAGTTTTACCAATAATACTGAGCAGCACAACTGTTTAACACTGATAATATTAGGGAAACTTGCTTGACGATCATATTTGCATATTCAAATGATTTCTGAAGGATCATGTCACACTGAATGACCCATCATCTGTTCTGTGCATTTCAAGGACCCTGTTCACCCTTCAAGAACTGTGTACATATACATATATGGGTTTGAAATACCTACCTGCAAATTGAGATTAGAAGTCAGCAGCATAGGAGGAACAAAGCCATTGATGACAATATCCACTAACAGAGCCCCCTCTGCATCCAAACCTCTGGCCACATGAGTCAGCTTTAAAACCTCTCCTGCCATTCCAAAGCAGAAGACACATTCAATGGATAGAATTCAAAATTAAGTCCTCTCAGCAACAGAAAATGTCATTTACAACAACAGATATGTTAATAAGTCTCTACAAAGTGGCATATATGAGAGTAACCTGTGTCAAACTCCAGCTGAGATTCCTGTCTGAACTGCCCTTGAGTGAGAGAGAAGCCATTTTGGGTTTCCGGTGATTGATATACAGTTGTCCAGTAAATCGGGGCAAATACTGACACGAGAACTCGCAACAAAGGACCTGTAATCCAGAAAGTCATATAATAATACATTCAAAATAAAACAGCAGGTTCTTATTGTCAGAGAAAGAACACTGGCATTTTACATGTATGGTACTTCTTGTCTGTTTGAAAGCACACTTGTCAAATGACAAGTGTGAGTTTCCTGTTCTTGTCAGCTAAACAGCTGTCAAGTAAACAGCTTTGATTTAGCATGACTGGTGGCTTAAGCACACTCTAGCACTTGGCCAAACCACACTGTTCATGTAAATGCACTCACCAACACTTGGAGGAATGTTCTCTACATGGGCCTCCAGCGTACTGGTGCCATCTGCTTCATTCTCTGTGATATTGGCTTCCAGATAGGCCACTCCAAACTCCTTCTCATTGATCATGCCTATCAGACTACCCCGTGTACGCCTCGGAGACTCACCTACACAAAAGAGAAGAGGTACAGCGTGTAAGGGCTGACCACTTACAAAAAAAAAACCTTAATACCAGGTGAATATGGGTTTTAACAATATTTATTTTCTACAATAGAATGCTGCAGACATATTTTTGTAGGCCAACTCAGAAGTTAACTTTACACTTGTTTCCTCAACAAACCCCCAAAAAGGTTTGGTTTAAGGATTATTGCTAAAAATTAGCTTTTTGACCAACACAACTTTCATGTTTGTCATGATAATCTTCCCAAATATATGAACTATGACGTCTAAATACAATCAGCAGTAGAAAAACGCTAAAAGTAGTCTTTGATTGAACATAAAGGCATCCTGTTAATTTACTGTGATGACATTTACAGATTGTGATGACAATCTCTGTCCCATTGAATCACCTTTTAAGTAAAAGTCTTAATAAAATCATACAATAGTATGACTTACATATTTTATGTCATAGAATAAAACTTGAAAATATCTTGATCTAGTATTATACACAGACGTTATTTTAAGCTTTTAACCAAGAGTCCCTTAAAAAAAATATATTAACCCAGGAACAATGGGGATAGTCATGCTAAAATGCTGACTAGGATTTTTAACTATATGGCTTCTTTCAATAAACACAGATGCACCTGGACACAAGGAGGCCTGACATTTCCTGGAATCCACAGTTGGACCCTCACACGATGGGCCGCCATTGGCTGGAGGTGGGTTGTTACAGAATCTGTTTCGCTCCTGGATGCCTTGCCCACAGGTGGCACTGCACGGGCCCCACTCCTCCCAGTTTGAATAGCTGCCTGGAACTGTAAAATCAGTATAGAATGTGAAATTAATTTAAATGCGAAAACATACAAATGAACATAATAATAAGGATATACATGGCTCTAATAAAATAATTTACCTTGTACTTTCAGAGATATTGTTCTTTCCGCAGCACCTGCCTCACTTTCAGCAACACATCTGTACTCTCCTGAATCTCCGATCTGGAAAAAACACATTTAGCTCTCACACATTTCTTTCATTAGAATTCGCAGTGTTGAGCTGGTCAAATAAGCCTTCAACACCTTGAAAATCTTAATCATTTTAGTGCTGCACCAAAACATTAAATAATGTAGTTATTGTTTACACAAATAAGGTTACCGTTGCACTATACAGAGCCAGAGAGCCATTGCGGAGGGGATGAAACCTCAGAGAGCCAAGTATCGGCTGGCCATCTTTGTGCCACCGCAAAGAAGGAACAGGGTCCCCACTGACAGCACAGTCCAGCATGGCTGCTTTGCCCTGAACTACTGTCTGAGTGGTTTGGGCTTCACCTTTCAGCATGGGAGGTTCTGTAAAGACAGAGTGTATGCTTAACAGTAGCTAGCATAGTAATTTACGTCTGCCAAGGCTTTCTTTCTATCTAAAATAATTCAAATTAAAATGTGTTATAGAATTTCATAATTTACAATAGCTAAATATTCCGTAGAGTTTACAGTACATTGCTTTTCCAGTTGTTTGGGAATTACAGAAAAGGTATTACTAAAATATATATTGTTAAATTGCTTATACTCTGTAAAATATTTTTGAAAATGGCATAACAGCAAAAGGATGTTATGGATATTTAAGGATTTATTGACTTTTCTAGGTATAAAATTAGACTAAATTAGACTCATATATCCATATATTTTACAACACTGTGGTAGCCCTGGTTCTTCAATGAAATAAAAATGTTAGAATATGAATTAAAACAAGAGACATCTTAATTTTTAGTTTTGTCGTATTTTAAACAATTTAAGACGTTCTGTGCCTCCGTTAGAAGAGTCCACCTAGTGGTTAAGAAACGCTGATCTAAAAGTATTCAAACACTACTGCTTCGACTGTTTTTCTACTTTTTAACTAATTTTTATGGATTGTTGCTTATGATTTAAAAAACAAAACAAAACAATAAATGCATACCTCTGACACGCACAAATGAAACAGCCCTTATGGATCCTACAGTGTTCTCTGCAATGCACACATAGGTGCCACCATCACTTATAGTGACATTGTCAATAATCACAGAACTTCTGCCAGATCCATCAGCACTTGCACCTTTGGACAAAACAAGAGCATTCTTGTTACGCTGAAAAAAAAAAAGAATCAAAGGAAAGACGATAAACTACTCTCATACCTGTATAGGGTCTGTTGTTGGCAGTCCAGGTTATGGTGGGGAGTGGAGTACCCTGAGCATGGCAGGAAAGGGTGAGACTTTGGCCTTTATTCAACGTCACATCACCAGGTAACTCTTTAAAAGCAGGTCTCATGTTTACAGACAGGCGAATGTCCCGTTTAGCTGTTCCAGCAGTGTTGGTGGCTACACATGTGAACAGGCCTGCATCACCAGGCTGAAAATACATAAAGTGATATCATGACTTCATATTAAAGGTATTTTGAATGGGCATTCTGGTCATTTATATCCGGTAAAATGCATATTACTGACCTCTGCCCTTTCGATAATCAGTTCTCCAGACCTCAGCAGAGTGAATTTCCCTGGGAGGGTTGGTACAGGGACTCCCTGTTTCTCCCAGCTCACCCTGGGCTCTGGAAGACCCTGTGCTGCACATGGCAGTAGTGCTTGAAATCCCTGAATGACAGACATCTCTGACTGACCAACAGAAATCTGTGGTGGGGCTAAGAGGAGAGAGATATAATGATATTTATGAACAAAACATTTGTTAATATCTTCCATACAGCTTTTCATATAAGTCTTCAATACACACAAGTGGCAGTGGAAAATATCTATCCAGCATTATCTATACCAGCATTGCTGTAAATCAGCCGTATACACGAAGATGCAGGTAACTAATGATTTCACATATATTTGTTTTACATTTGTTTTATCATTTATCATGACAAATTTTGCAGTTCTTCAGTTCTACTGATGTTCTGCCCTCCAGGTCTTTGAGTCTGTCACGTGACTGAAGACTATGAATAGGAGCTTTTACAGAACCAATTTCTCCCTCAGGCCATTTTCCTAGTTGAAAATAAATGTTTAACTTGTATGGTAAAACATTGCTTGCAGTTAATTATTAAGCATAAACACTATATTTTCTAACTTTTCTAACTGTTGTTCAATATGGGGGTTTAGGGTAGGATAAATAAGACAGAAGAAAAAATATATATGTATTCTTCTGTAAGAAAAATACAGAAGAATATATATTTTTTTTTTGCATAGGGCTTTTCAAAATACTTTATGTTTCAGGCAGTTAAGCTTTATTATTTATTGTAGTTCCTTTTCAGGAACTCGAGCCACGTTGACGAGAGGGTATGGGAACGCCTCCAGCGTGACGGCTCTGAATCGTGTGTAAAATCAGCCAATGAATAGTTGGGACGTCATAGGTAGGTGACGTCACTGGCCAGGAAGCATAAAAGCATGTGGAATGCTGCCGGCAGATAGCTTTCTGTCATTCAGCCAAAGCACTCTGTGTTGTGTGTTTGTCAGTGAAAGTGTCTCCATTAAAAAAAAAAGAAAAAGAAAAGAAAAGAAAAGGGGCGAGGGCGACTCATCACCAAACAGAGTGTGTGTTCTTTCGTGCAAGAGAGATATATATTGCTGAATGACACACATACGTTATGTGTAGTCTGCCGGGGAGCGAAGCACGTTGATGCAGGGGAGCCCTCCAAGCAAAAGAAAGACCTGAGGGTTGAGCTTCAGGAGGTCCCGCATAGGGAGATCGATCTGCTAACCCTGCCATTGCTCCAGGGTGCAGCGGTCTCCAGCGAGCGCTGCTTTCAGTCCTTTGAGAGTCCTTTGACAGCCAACTGAGAGCCTCGCCACCTCTTCTGGAGGTCTCTAGAGTAGCTAGATCAGTAGTCTCCTGCCGGTCCTCCGCTTCAGAGCACAGAGTTAGGAGCTCTAGCAATATTAGAGACCAGTCTTAAAGGGACTGGTTCCCGTATGGGTCACCTGGCAGTGTGGGAGCCCCTGCCAAGAGTGTCTTGTTGCCAAGAGTGTTCCAGGGCGCAGCGGTCTCCAGTGAGCGCTGCTTTCAGTTCTTTCCGCCCGGAAATGTAGCGGAGCTGAGAGGCTCACAGCCTCCTTGGGAGGTTGTCTAGAGCAGCTAGATTGGTTCAACCACCAAAGAGGACTGCGATTGCACCCCTCATACAAGCTGGCGCATCAGATCTTTGTGTGGGCCCGGGACAGACTCCTCCCACTGAGAGCCGTCTACACTCCTTGGCATCTAAAAGCGTACCAATTTCGGTCTTCCCTTTTGGCCTTGCACTCTTACCCCACCTGACGACGATGCAGGCTCTCATAACACCTGCTTGGATCAAGTCAATTCTCTATCCTCTGATGGCAGCTGCATCCAACGTAGTATCTATTGGCCTGCTGTACATGAGGCCCTTATAGTGATGGGTCAGGAACAAAGGTATTTCCCTGAGGGGAAATACCCTTCACATGAACAAAGTGTCAGGCGAGCTGTATGTGCCTTAGAAATGTGGAGGAAACCTTCATTCCTAAATTAGGGCCTGGTGCTGGTGCACATCAACTACCTGTTGATGCTGGCAGTGTTTCGAGCACTCAGACACTTCTTCACAGACGTAAGAGACCAACACGTGTTGGTGCGCACCGACAACATGTCAGTAGTCTCGTACATCAACCACCAAGAAGGTCTGCGTTTGCGCCCCTTGTACAAGCTGGGGTACCAGATCCTTGTGTGGGCCTGGGACAGATCCCTCTCACTGACAGCCATCTATATTCCTGGGCATCAAAACTTAGCAGCAGACATCCTATCGAGACTGGGGCTAAGGTAATGGATGTTTCACCCCGAGGTGGTGGAGCAGATCTGGAGAGTATATTTGGCCTGGCATGGCCAAAGCCTTCCTGTCCAGTCCTAACATACCTACGGTCACACCTCAGCTAGTTGTGCTACAGGCCTTCAACCCACCTCCCTTCAGGGAGCCTGGTCAGCAGAAGCTAAACTGAGAAGCTAAAATCCACAGAGCTGCCCTGTGAAGAAAGTCAGTTGCTTGTATGCTTCGGTCCCCCCAAGAAGGGGTCTCCAGCGACCAAGCAGACTTTAAGCCATTGGATAGTAGATGTCATCAATCTGTCATATGAGTCCTCTGGTCTACCGCCGAGGCTAGGAGTCAGAGCGCACTCGACAGAGGTGTGGCGGCCTTGAAGGCCCTGCTAGCAGGGGTCCCGATGGCCTAGATTTGCAACCCCCCCACATCTTTGTCTGGTTTTACGGACTGGATCTGCGAGCCACTCCGGACTCCTCTGTTTTACTGTCTTAGCTGTGCACAAACACACACTAGACAGGGATTTGAAAGTCCGGGGGCGTGGGCATCTCGTTCTCATAGTGTCTCGTCGACGTGGCTCAAGCTCCTGAAAAGAAACGTCTCTAGGTTACGTATGTTACATATTATGCCGCGTCTCGAAACCACACTTTCGCATTCCCTGTTGGCGTCTCGTTGATGCGGCGTCTCGTTCCTTCAAGGAACTAGGGTTACATACGTAACCTAGAGACGATTTTATGCATTAGTTAGGGGTGGGTGATATGGCAAAACTATCATCACATTTTTTTTACAGAAATATCACGATTCATGATTTTATCATGATTGTTTGTCATTGATTTTACTATTTTGCAAGTTGTCTGAGCAGTACAGAAATAAGCAAAGATAAAAATTGTCATTATTTTATCTCAGTATTGAATCAAGAAATATAAAAAGTGAAACCATATACTTTCACTCTCAACCTGAGAGTATACTCCATCAGGTTGTTTTAACCTGAACCTGTTCCTTTTTGCTGTTGAACATTATATTAAATTCAATGAGGACCACCTACTGCTTGGTTACTCAAAATATCTTATTTTGTGTTTAGCACAATAAAGAAATTAATACAGCATGTAAGTGTGTAAATATTGACACAATTATAATTTTTAAGTGAACTGTCTCTTTAATGACAAGCGGCAGCATGTTTAGTTCTGTCCCTTTTTAATATACTGGCACGTATCTGTTTTTCTCTCGATTGTTTACATTCACTTTAGACACAAGAACTGTGTTTAATGCAGTGTCTTTTGACAGTATTACCACAACCAGATGTAATGAATATCATAGTTCAGTAATTAGGTGCTATTTGGCAGGCTTTTAGTGCACGTGCACGCTTTAGGTGTATGCGCTGGAAGTGTATTGGGAAGTGCAGTGTCGGTGAGTGTAACTCCACCACTGGGGTAACACTGATGCGAGTGCATGTCGCATTGTACAGCATATTGACACGGAAGTGTTAGAACTGCAGATGATAAAATAGCACGATACTAAAATATTTCTTGAAAAGCAGATTGTGGAGAAATGTTTATAGTCTAGCATTAGTTAATATGTATTAATATTGTCCTAAAAATTAAGACTTATTATTATATATTTTATTGCAATAGCATAGACTTCAATGTTTTATTATTAATGTTTCTCTTTTTTTAAGTATAAATTACTGTTAAAGTTCAGATTAATTGTGATTAAATTATTAATAATGAATAATTTGGCACATTATATACACTAGAACAATGATTCTCTTGGTATTGTGTGAAACTCACTTTGCAGAATTAGTCTGATGTCATGGCTGGCTTTACCAGCGTTGTTACGGGCAGAGCAGGAGTAGATTCCTGCATCGCTGCGTTGAGTGGCAGTGATGTGCAGGGTGCCATTAGAGAACAGTCTCAGGTGTGTGCCCTCCACCACAGGCCTACGCTCCCTGTGCCACGTCACTTCTGGTTTAGGCTGACCGTCCGCTGTACACTCCAGACTGACCGGCTGGCCAAGAACTGCCGTGTACTCCAAACGAGGCACAGATAGCACCGGAGGAACTGTTACAAAAAGTGAGAAGAATATGCAACCAAACCTTTAGTCTGAGATACTGTATAGATAAATTTAATCAGATAAACATGCGTACCTTGTAAAATAAGGTTGGTTCTTCCCATAGCTGTTCCTGCTTCATTCTGTGCTAAACACTGGTATGTTCCAGCATCTCCAAGAGTGACCCGTAAGAATTTCAAAGCTCCATTGGGGAGCACTGTCAGTCTATGACCTAAAAATATCCACAATACTACACAATAGTATACTGAATATGCTACAGTAGTACATCAAAAATCTTCTTTAAGCACATAGTAGCACATGTAACACATGATCTCTGAATCTAGGTGTTGATACGACAAAATGTAAAGATAAAATATTGTTTTAGACTTTTTGGTCAGACTAAAAATATTATTACAATTTTCTGTTTTATCATTTAAAATAATCCTATTTCAAAAACTACAGGTAGGCTGAAACCAAACTGACCTGTTGCTACAGGAACACCTTCTCGTTGCCATGTAATGGTAGGTCTTGGGAATCCTTGTATTTCACAGGGTAGAACCACAGAGTGATGTAACACCACCTGGATTTCTTCTGCCATGGGTCTAATCTCTGGGGGCTCTAAGAACCCAAACCAAACCATATATTTGAGTTACTAAGTGTACTAATTATTCATAATATAATTTTGAGTAACATAATATCACAATTACGCCTGCATCCTACCCTGTACTGTAAGAGTAACATGTTTGTAAGCCACTCCAACAGAATTGCGGGCAGAGCAGGTGTATTTGCCAGCATGACTAGGTGTTGCAGCCAAGATCTCCAGTGCACCTACAATGAAACAAGTACAATAGAGCTCTAGATGTAACATGGCCCGTTCTGTTTACACCAACATGCTGACAGGCAAGGATGATGAAATGAATGGCACCCCGTCTGTGTTTCAACACAACAGAGTTTACTGCACAATAGACATAACCCTGTATATAGTAAAACGTAAAATATCCATATAATGCCCCCGGGGGGCTTTTAGCATGGATAAAAGTAATCAAAGGAATGGATAGATTTTCTAACTGCAGTATCCTGATATCTACAACTACCTCATCAGCCTTCCCCCCTAATGTACTCCAGAGACTTACAGATTTAATAAAGGCTGCTTTTGGTGCTTGACACTTTTTTATTGGTCATTTTGAGTTAATAAGAATAACTACGGTGCTCAATTTTAATTCACATGTTATAATTTTTTTTTAATAAACACAGTCAGATATATCAACTAAAACTTTATTTTTACTTTCTCAATGAAAACACTTCTTGAACAAATGTATAAACATGAAATTATAATTTATAAACCAAAATAGCATTTAGAGGAGCACTATCGGATCGCTCTCTTCTGACATCAGTTATCAGCTTCAGTTATCAGATTTCTCAAGCCAAGACATTGCTGTTTGACTTTTAGACAGTGTCTGTGCTGCGATGGAGCCTGAGGAATGTTGATATTCGGCTGATTTTGGCCAAAAGCCGGGAGAGGGCGGCTACTTTAAGCCAGATGTGTGTATACACAAAGCATATTACGTGACGGAAAATTAGCTTTTAGATCATCAGTTTATATCAAGAACAACGCACTGTCACTTGAATTAAGCATATAAGCGGCCCAGAAAAAATAGACTCAGCGCTGAAACTATTGCGGCACAGCCACTCCTGCTCTTCTTCTGCTACACGCTGCCGCCCCCATGCGTGCTGTGTGAAAGCTGTCGTGTGTTAACATGGGCACCGAAAAAATATGCGCTGCTTACTGTGCAGTACTCACAACACAAAAAAATTTAAAAAGCAAACATAAACTCAAAACACAGCGCAATTTAAAAAGCAAGTAATTTCATTCTGTTGTGAGCTTATGTTTTTTTTTTTAATTATGTTGTGTTTTGAGCTTATGTTTGCTTTTTAAATTGTGTTGTGTTGTGCTCTACTGGGCCACCGTAAATAACGAATAAGATTACAAGGTTAAGACTACAAGGTTAAGAAGATTGCTTAAGCGTACTTAAATGTAAAATGTTTTCTTCAATATTTTGTCATGTGTCGGGTAGATTGCACATTTTCTTGTTGGATGTTGGACTCACATTGAAAAATAATCACATTGTTTGTATCTGACAGAACTGATTTAGCACGCGCACTGCTTATTGTGAAATGGAAGCGACCAGCTGGCAGAGGATTCTGTAGCCTTCCTTGAACAGCTATGTTCAGGATTTTCTGATTTACTCAATGAATACTGCATGAGAGGGCAAGAAACTGTCCAAGAGAGCTTAGATATGGGACACATAAATGAAGCCAAATAAATGGGATTTGTCTGAGATTCACCTGTAGGAAGCACACGGTAACTGCCCCCTCGAGCACCCAGCTGCATCCAGTTCTTGTTCCAGCTGATGACAGGCTCCGGACGTCCCGTGGCATGACATGGCAACACGACAGGGGACATTTTAACAGCTGTAACACTGCTGACATCATCTTTAATAACAGGGGGAACTAAAAACAAACAATAGGAAAATGCACAGACAGTATGAGGTCACAATATGCTATAGTATATGTACAGTTACCTCAAAAACATTTGGACACTTTACCTTTTATAACAAATGCCATTTTTTAAAATATTTTATTATTGAAATGAAAATACATTTGTAAAGGTAACAGAAGTCTCAAAACTGTTCTTGGGCTATAGTATATGTCTTTTACATCTCTTATTATACACAAATCTTTTACATAGTACCTTGCAGAATGACCTCTATGACCCTTCGCTCTTCTCCAACCTCATTGGTCACCGTACACTCAAAGTAGCCCTCATCCTCAACAGAGGGTGAAGTAATAATCAGAGAGCCAGAAGACATTAACCTTCAAAATAAAAACATTTAGTAAAAACACTAATCTTAAAAACATATATTGCCTATTTGTTATTATAAATAAATTGTCATTAACTAAATTAAATCTGTATTTGTCAGCAAATAAATACAAATTGAAATAAAAATAACACTATACATTAAATATATATATATATATATATATATATATATATAGAATTTTTTATCATATAAAATTTGGCCTCAAACCTGTAAGCGCCAGACTGAATATCCACATTGAGGGGTGAGCCGTTCCTTTTCCAGCTCACTTGAGGAGCAGGTATGCCAGTGCTCTCACAACTCAACACTGCTCTCTGACCTGTGATCACTGTCACATTAAAAGGGCCAGGGCTGATTGAGGGCCCAACTGAATGTATAAATGAGGATAAGAAAGAATTAGAAGAATTAGACTGGCAACCAGTCAGAAGTTTAAGAGTTTGGTGAAAATGTCTGTATGCTTCTTTAGTGCAAGCTAAAAAAAGAGTAAGTGTTTTAAAGTACCATATACTTTAAGGTCCATGCCGCGATGGTCTGATCCCGCCTGATTTGATACACTGCAGTAGTAACGTCCGGCATCGGACAGCTGCACTGATGCAATGCGCAAAGATCCTTCTGATAGCAAGGTGAATCTTTGAGCAGGCAGAGACTCAATTTAGTTTTTGGCACTTTGATATCCAGAAAATTCAGCACAGGATTAAAGCTGCTGTTTGCTTGATGTTCAAACTTACCTGCCATGGTGAAGTGGGACTGGACCACCATCTTTCCTCCACAGGACAGATGAGGAAGGCCCTCCCTCCACCTCACATGGCAACACTGCATCCTGATTGACATGTGCTACGATCAGTGAGCTGCCCTCTCTGATGACCGGTGGCACTGAGTGAGCATAGTCAAGAACCTGTTTATTTCCTTCGAACCAAAGACTGACTGCTTGAGAATTAAAACCCTCCTGTTACCCTAAAATCCTCTTACACCTTTTTTTTCCACTGTGGTCAATTTGAAACAATTCAGCAATTTAAAACCTCCAGAATATGATTTTTCCTTTGCTAAAAGGTAAGTGTCAGATAATTGATGTCTTTGTAGACTTTACAACACTCCGAAATACACCCCACCACACCCTGCCCCTTATAATTCTCGTAAGAATTAGGATTCCCCCTACCCCCATGTCATGTGAACTGTCAGTGGTTCTAGTTTTTTTTTATTTTTATTATACTTAACATATAAAATTATAGTGCATATTATAAAATCATAGCATGTTATAGTGACCTCAATATCACCCACAACAAATGTGTGTACATTTTTTATATTTCTTATGTTTTATACAGCTAAAAGACCCAAAGAACACCGCTGTGACAAAATGTGTACAGGGCATTGAAAAAATAATATCATGTTAATTTTATGTTTACCACGTTTTCCCCATTAAATTAGGAAAAGTAATTCAATCTGAAGCAAAAAAAAATATAACATCTTCTATAACATCTTGTCTATCATCTCTGAAAATATCTTGGCAAAATTCACTTGTTTAGTGAAGAAAAACAGGGATTTATTGCAGCAAGCAGAAAATATTGTTTTTCTCTTATATTAAGAATGCACTTCAAAGGTGCTTTCCTTTAAAGGTTCATACTATTTGATTTCAAGAGTGTTAGCTGTTGGTGCATAGATAAGAAGTTGCAAAGACTAAAGTCTCAAAACCAAGAGACATTTTTAATAAAAGTCATGACTTGTCCACCCCCTCTCTAAAAAGTCGTGTTTAAACACGCCCCCACATCTCTACGTCACTGCGTGGCTGGAGATGCTGTGTTTTGTTGTGAAAGTGAAACTACTTTGTTTGTGCTTTCAAATGAGGACACAATCAGAAATCTGTGGTTAAGTTGTATTTGCAACACTGTTCCAGAACAGTTCAACGCAAATATTAGAGTGTGTTCAGCACATTAAGGAGGACTGATTCCTCAACCTGGAGAGCAGTCTATGCTGGCTGTGCACAGAGATTATTAAGTGAGGCAATTCCAATTTCATATTTAAAGTATTTGCCGCTGACTATTCAAAGTGCTTGTTGTTTGTCGTTTCCCTGATCACAAATACAGATATGGTAATGTTTACAAGGCGCAATGCTACACGCCAAAAAGACAGAAAGATGGAAAAAGTCAGTACTAAGTCCTTATAATCAGTAATTATGTATTCACTGGATGCAACAAAATGCCTCATTTATGATGGGTTATCAAACCAGAACATGGCATCACATTATGGTAAATGGTGTAACATTTCCGTTACACACTTGCAGTATTCGGCCAATCACAATAGACTGAATAGCTGGCCAATCAGAGCTCACCTTGCTTCTCAGAATAATGACCTTTGTAAAAATCCACACGTCTCAGGAAGGTGGGGCATGAAGGAGTAATAATAATGTACAGCACGTGGAAAATCATGTGTTTTTTGAACCCCATAAACGCAATACATTACACCAAATACACAAAATAATCTTCTTTTTAGCAACATCATCAATCTGCTTAGTCTTGGTGAGGTCAGTGCCCTAAACGATGTTATAATCTATAAACAATGGACTATTACACATTCAGAGATGAAGGATCGGATGAAAATACTAAAGAAGAGGAGTCAGATGACAGTCTGGTACAGTATATGCACAGGTGTGCAAACAGTTGTGCTGCCCTCGCTTTTCTAAATGTAAATAAGGTACACTATCCATGCCATCTAAATATAAAAGGGGTGATAGTTAAGGGTAACGTTAATCTGTTTGTGTTGGCTATCATCTGGTATTCTTTTACCAACCCTAAACATTTGAACAAAAAATGTGTATATATGTGTATATGGAGTTCCAGGCTAGAAAGTCACACAAAAGTAAAGTTTGAAACCTGAGAATGAGTGACACAAACTTACAGAGAATCTCTACAGTGAAGAACAGACTGGTGCTGCCAGCAATGTTGGTGACCACACAGCTGTACTGTCCACTGTCTTGGGTCCGGACATCTTGAATTTCCAAATATTGTCCACCAGCAATGGACTGAATTCGACCTCCCAACTGAGAGAAACAGAAAAGGCAGAATAATGTGATTGTGATATGTGAATGTGAAACTTACAAATATTTCACAGAGCAACTGACCTGTAATTTGACATCATCCTTGTACCACTCAATTTCTGGTGGAGGGTCGCTGTCGGTTTGACATTCCAGTGTCAAGTGACCTTTAGCCGGAACTGATACAGCTCTAATGTCATTAGAGCCGAGAAGAGTGGGTGGAACTGAAAGTGGTCGGACAAATGATTCACTTGTTATGACTGTGGCCTTGTGAGATTTTTTCAGTGTTGCCCATTTTACTATATATTTTATTGTAATTTATTCATTTGATGGCAAAGCTGAATTCTCAGTGTCGATAATTTAGTCTTCAGTCTCACATGATCCTTTAGAAATATGTTAGGTGCTCAAGAAACATTTCTAATCATTATCAGTGTTGAAAACAGCTGTTCTGCTTGATATTTTTGTGGAAACTTGTGATAAAAATATATACATATATATATATATATATATATATATTTTTTTTTTTTTTCAGGATTCTTTGATGAATAGAAAGTACAAAAGAACACCATCAAATAAAAATCTTCTGTAGCATTATTTACAGTCACATATACTCACGCTGTACGCGCACCCAATGGTTTCTACCATCCTCTCCTGCTGGGTTACTAGCAATACAGGTATACAGACCTGCATTCTCCACCTGTTTCAAAACATACTAGCATAACCACAAAGCCACAAACAAAGGCAAAGCTAAATTTTTCAAACAAGCATAACACCTTCATTTAAATAAGCACCTGAACTTTGTTGATTCTGAGCAGCTGCCCATCTCTCTCTACGACAGCCATGCTGTCCTGTAATGGACGCCCATCTTTCAGCCAGCTGAGGGTTGGAGGGGGAAGACCGGTCGCGACACACTCCAGCTCCAGCACACTGTCCACTGCAACCAGCTGCTCGTCAGGGGATGAAGAGCCAGAGATCTTGGAGGGCACTATTAAGGGAAAATACATCCTCAGTGTATTACTTATATCAGATATTATGCATTTATTCATCCCTAATATGAAATAAATAAGTATTGCATTACCCCAAGAAACTTTGCATACTCTGGCAAAGGTATTGTGGTTACCGGAAAAACTTCTCGCAAAATATTTGCATTCTTATACAAAACTATTGTGTGGCCTCAACAAACTGTGCATCCACTTTCCATCCCAAAATGATTTCCCTATGCAAATGTTTCTCCTCAAGCACAAAGTTTGGAAGAGGAACACAAGTTTTGCAAGAGAAGTCAAAACCTCTGAAAGATATTTCAGTGTCCATTTAGGGGTTCAAAAACTCAAATAACCTTCTTTAATTTCTTTACTTCTCATGTTTACATTGATATCAACTGCAAATACCTAGCACGGTTAGGTTGAAAGTCTTGGTACTGCTTCCTGCCTGGTTGCTCGCCACACAGCTGTAGAGGCCTCTATCACTGGGACCCACATCAGATAGCAGGAAGCGGGTTTCCTGTCCATCTAGAAGAAGATTACGATGCAGCGAAAGCGGTTGGCCATCTTTCAGCCATGATAGAGTTGGAGGAGGCACACCACGAGCTTCACATGTCAATGTTACCGAAGATCCCTGGACCACAGCCACCTGCTCAGTCGGCTCTGTGCGCTCAACCGCAGGGGGAGCTGATAAGGGGGACAAACAGCAATGGTTAAAACTGATTCATTTTTACATTTATGAATCAATTAAAAAAGTCTTCTGTACCCTGCACGTGGAGGTCAAATTTGAGTTCAGCCGATCCAGCTCGACTATGAGCCACACAAGTGTAGATGCCAGAATCAGACAGCTGCACCGGTGCAATCCTGTTCAGACACAGGATACAGGACACCGTCAATCTAATGTTTTATCTATAATATCAGAAATTAAAATTTAAAACTGACCTGAGAATGGTATCTACAGAAAGCAGACGGACACGGGGTGACAGGAGTAAAGGATGACCGTCCCTCAGCCAGCTGACTTGAGGTAGAGGAGTCCCAGTGGCTTTGCACTCCAGTGTGACCACACTGTGCTGAGTGGTGTGCACCTCACGGGGGACGCTGGTCTCTCCACTTATGAAGGGAGGAACTGTAGTGCAAAAATCATAGAAATAATTTTACCAGAGTTGCAAACAGGTACAAGGTAAAAAAAAGTTGAAATATTTTTAAAAGATATTTCTTTTATATACTCAATTGTAATTACTTAAAAAATTACTTTAAAATGTTTTCTTAATTATAATGGAATTTTGATTACCTTAAATGTCCAAAACTCAAGATATATGAATATATTTGATCAAAATCCCATGTTATAAAAGATGAAGTGCTATTTAAGACATGATCTGATGAAAATGCTAAACTTGCCCTCTCTCTCTTCCCCGTTCCCACATCTCAGACCTCAGATACATAAAATATTACCCTAGGTGACCTATTTTGATTTCAAAAAAGTCAGTTGTCACCTAAAGGTGAGGAGTTTTTATCTATGTTCACAAATTTGTATTGTGCTTACTAAAACATTATAGAAAAAAAACTGTTCTCACCCAGTACAAACAAGGTATAGATCTTGCTCTCTTTGCCAGCGGAGCTGACAGCCAGGCACGTGTATGTTCCCGAGTCCTCTGGACTGATATTCAGAAGAGTGAGTGTGCTCCCATCTGGAGAGATACTGTAATACACTTGTTTATTAGTACACACATAAGTTAAAAACTATAAACAAACTTTTCTTTGTCAAGCACTAATTTATAATATAAATCGAAAATAAATAAATAAATAAATACACACAAACAAATAAAATATGCCTTTTTATATTTATTTTTTTTGGTATTTTTTATATTTTTATATTTCTTATATATTTTTTATTACTATTACTATTATTACTATTTTTTTACTAATATTATTTAATATTATTAAATGCAGTTAAATACAAATAATATTACAAGCAAAACAGCAGACTGGAAAAAATTAGGAATTGAACAATGTAATTTCAGTTTTCATGAAGATTCTCTCTCTTTTTGATGCAATGTTTTTTTACATTTATAAAATCTTTTTTTCTTACTTTATATATCTTTCGTCTTACTTTATATGCTCTGTCATAAATATTTGTAATATATATCACAATCTATTTTATTATATTTCATTAAAGATATATTAGTAGTAGTAGTAGTATTTAAAAAGTTGTTGAGTCTTACTCCATATGCCCTGTGTTTCCATTCTCAAGAGTCTTTCCGTTCTTCAACCAGCTCACTTTGGGAGTAGGTGTACCCATCACCCGGCACTCAAGAGTCAGTTCCTCTCCAACAGAAGCACTGACCTCTGATGGGTGGCCAGAATCTATAATGGAGGGTGACGCTGATGGAGCCAAATGCATTTAGGTTATTTAGGGTATAGAGCAAATCAAACACAGTGTGAATCAAGAAACAGCACTGAGATTATTTGATACAGAGATTAGTAATATGTGCAAATTTACCAAATATAGTAAGTGAGTAGTCCTTTTGTGTCTGCCCCTCACTGTTTTTCGCGATGCAGGTGTAAGTGCCAGCATGAGGGAGCTGCAGAGGGCCTAACTCCAGTCTGTTTCCTCTTGCTGACCAGTTCCACTGCAAACTGCTTTCTACACAAAAAAACAACAAACAAAATGCAAAAACGTGAGTAAAATACATACATGTATTCTAGCTAAAATCTGAATGTGGGGCAGCATTTCACTGACCAATAGGAGAGCCGTCTTTCAGCCAAGAAATGTTGGGTACAGGTATGCCAGAGGCCTCACAGATGAGGGTGATGTGTGAGCCCATGTTTTGAGTGAGGGTCTCATGAAGAGGGCCCTCCATCACTGGAGGCACTGAAAGTTAAAGATAGCAAAATTGTTTATTGCACCATTAACTGTTACAAATCATAAATGTTTTCAGTCGCGCTGTGTTTTTAGGACTCACCATGGACTGTCACTCTAAAGGTGCGATCTACTTGACCTGCAATGTTGGACACCTTACAGGTGTACACCCCACCATCAGCCACCTAAGGAAAGTAAGAAACCACGTCAACAAATCAATAACTAGAAACACTCTGCTTATTTATACATTTGCACTATTTATACAGTTACACTATTAGTTAACTTAAGTTAACTCAAGTTTGAGGTAGGTTTTGTATTTTAATTAGGTCTGTCAAATGATTAATCGCAATGAATCGCATCCAAAATAAAAGTTTTTGTTTACATAATATATGTGTGTATATACATACACAAGTTGTCTTACCTGCACCCCAACTATCTCAAGTTGCTGGTGCTCTATCCTCAAACCATTCCCAGCAGCCAGCTGAAGTCCATTACGATACCATGTGACCTCTGGTTGAGGGGTGCCGTTGGCTTCACAACGCAGAATAAGTGATGATCCGACTTGAGGTGTCATAACCTCAGACTCTGATTCAAGACGTGGCACCAGTGAAGGCAGAGCTAGAAAGAGCCAAATAAAAAAAAATTATGCTATATTAATCAGCTGAAGCAATTAATGAACAAAAATACCTAAATTCCTCTAACCGTAGACGGTAAGGAGAATGCTCTTTTGGTCTTGTCCAGCTGAGTTTGTGGCTGTACAGACATATTGGCCGGCATCCTGCTGTCCAGCCCTGGGAAGCTGCAGCATCTGACCACCTTTGAACAAGATGGTGGCACATTATATACATGTGCACATGCTTTACAAAGCATTACTGATATTCATTTAGACTACAAATCACCTGGCAGTATGTGGATGCCAGTGCTGAACTTCAGCACCTGCCCATCTTTGGTCCAGATGATGTCAGCAGGCGGGTATGCCTGCACATCACACAGCAAAGAGATCATGTGACCCTCCACCACACTCATATCCTCCTCTCGGCGACCCACAATCCTTGGTGGAACTAAGGAAAGCACATGCTTTATTAACAGTGTATTAGACAAAGAGCTAATTAGTTATGCTATGCTATGCTATGCTGTGCTATATTAGAATAGAATAGAATATATATATTCCCATGATGGCAAACCTGAATTTTCAGCATCATTACTCAAGTCTTTAGTGCCACATGATCCCACTAACTTTCCATTCATTTTTGCACTACATTTTTGCAGGAGTTTCTCATGACATTTTCAGGGCTGGATAAATACAATTACCTGATGTTTTCTGGTTTTCTGCGACTGTTGAAGCCCTGTCAATTGCTCTTACCTTGAACAGACAAGCTGTAGAGTCTCTCGACAGCTCCAGCCTTATTCTCTGCCACACACTGATAACTGGCCGCATCTGACACCTGCACCTTCAGTATCTACAGAGACACACAGGGGAGTCACACAAGGCCTGCCACTTCACTTCTTTTTTCTATCAAATTAGCAAAACCTTTGTATCAACATCAAATAAATCATCATAATAAATCAGTGATAACCTATGAATAACAGATATTATGTTTAATTAGGAGAGACAGGGAGTAAAACTCATGACCATCACCTCCAACAGCTTCCCATCCTCTAGTATCTGATGGTGAGGGCCGCTGTAGAGGGGCAGACCATCCTTCAGCCAAGATACAGATGGAGTGGGGTTTCCTGTGACATCACAGCGCAGTGATATAGTCGAGTTGACCACAGAATCCACGTCCTGCATGAACTCATCAGTCTGGCCATCGATCAAAGGAGGAACTGCGTAAAATGTACAATTAGTCAGGTTTATGCAGATTATTCATGCTCATTATTAAAGAAGCTGACAAATATTGTTTATTCATTTAATTGCCACAGAGATCTGCCAGTTGGATTTACTTCCTTACCCAACACCTCCAGGTCATAGTGCATTTTGTCCTCTCCAGCTTCATTCACAGCCTGGCAGGTATATTTTCCAGCATCCTCAAGCTGAACCCTTGGGATCTGCAGGACGTTCCCTCCTGAAGAGAAACGGACAAAAACGGGCATTGTTTGTTTTTAACTACAATAACTAAAAAGGGCCATGGTGCTCACATGGTAAAACCAAGTTTTGTGGACATGTACTGTACATGCTAATAAATTAATAAATACTTACACCATAAAAAAAAAAGAAAAATTCTAATTCAAAAGTGACACAAAATAAATGTTTAATGTAAAGAATTTAGTTTTTAATACATTTTGTTTATTTGAAATTGATATCCAAAAATAATAATAATAATAATAATAAAAAAAAACTATTACCAGGTAACAACACAACTCCATCTGAGCTGGTAAGCTGCCTGCCTTGTCTGTACCAGCTGAGTCGAGGAGGAGGAATAGCATTGCTCTCACAGGACAGACTGATGGAGTGTCCCAGTACCACCTCTCGTCTTTCAACCATCCCTTCAGTACCATCAGGATCCTCTTCATCTCCTTCTCTCTCCCCCAGCGAGAAACCAGCAGCACCATTTATCACCCGGTGAAAGATTGGAGGCACTGAGGAGGTTGTTCATTAATCGTTAACATCTGCATATTAACTGAAGTTAACGTGTGTATAATTTGCACTGACCCTGTATAATCAGGTGGAAGTCTCTCTTGTCCTCTCCAGCAGAATTAGTAACTACACATGTGTACTGGCCCTCATGAGACAGCATGGCATTCTCGATGAGGAGCATGTGACTGTTCACTCTCAGACCGGTGTGTGCATTCCCATTTAAAAGCTGTGGAATAGAGAGTGTTTAAATATGATTGTTTTATTCATTACTCCTCAAAAGATAATTAGAAAATATGATTTCAGGCCCAGTTCCTTCCTGGACATGAGCTGCTGTGTCCCAAATTAATATTTTTTTTATTCATTTTAATTTCTTGTTTTATTCTTTTAGAATTTTAACTAACAATCAAAGAAAAAGGAAATAAAAACAGCATTACTATGATACAAAATAATACAAAAATTACTATGAGCGAATACTGAATTTAATTTAATCTAATTTAATATAATACTCACTGTATGTATTTAAACACGCTGACTCATCCAGGAATGAAACAAGTGATTACATTAATCGTTGAGTTATTGAATCATTCATTCAAAAAATACATTTGAAAATGCTGTTTTTCTAGACGCTAAACTACATGTTGTTCGGTGCCTTGATCATGCTTTTGCTTTGTTTGGAAATATTTTAATTGGAGGAACAATGTGTTTAAAAATGTGATTGATATTATCTACTTTTCATTCATTGACTGTTGCATAAAAAGCAATATGACACTCACAATCATGCAATATGGTCTAGGCATAACTATAGAACAACCTAAAAGATCTAAAACAGAAATACGGACCTGTCCATCTTTAAACCATTGTGTGACAGGCTCTGGAAAACCTTTGGCCAGGCATGACAAAGTCAATGTCCCATTAATTCTCACTTTCTCTTCTCTTCTGCCAAAGCTGAGAGTCGTAGAATCCCCCTCAATCTGTGGAGGTACTGAGGAAATGGCACAGCATTAATCTTTGACAAAAACAAACAACCTTTAGCTATGTAAATCTCTTTACCTTGCATACATACCCATAATTCTCAGTGTGTGTTGTCTGTGTGCTGTTCCAGCGGGGTTAGTTGCTCTGCAGGTGTAAGTGCCTGCATCCTCTCCACGGGCCGCAGCCACACGCAAAGACTGTCCACCCTGAGTGTACGTGAGCTGAGGGCTGGACACAATGGGCTGGTTGTCCTTTAGCCAGGTGATAGTGGGAAGTGGAATGCCCTCAACTTCACAGTAAAGAACAGCAGGGAAGCCCAGAACGACAGTCACCTCTGAATTCTCCCCGGCATCACGAATTATGGGAGCAGCTGAGAAAAGACAGAGAATACAGATTGGATAAGAACTGTATTTCAAGAATATCCATTAACATGCCACCTGAATTCTGAAAATGTTAGGACGCAAGAAATTTTGAACAGATTCAGCTGGGAGAATATCTAGCAACTAAAAGTTATTTGACATCAGCTATAAAAGGGTCTTAGATAGGCAGAGTCTCTCAGAAGTATATATGGGAAGATGCTTCAGTCTGTGAAAAAATGTGTAAAAAGATTGTGGAATATTTTAAAAACAACATTCCTCAAAATTGCAAAGGATTTGCAAATCTCATAATCTACATGCATAACATCAACAAAAGATTCAGAGAAAATGGAGAAATCTAAGTAAGGGACAAGGCCCAATATATAAATATAAATAAAATAAATATATAAATTCGAACATAACTTTTTAGTAAAAGAAATACAGTACATATACAGTTCTTGAACAAATAACTCTTATGAGTCGGCTCTTTTTAGTAAATCAAAAACATACAGTGCAACTAGTAGAGTTTGATTCCCAAATGTGACCACAAAACCATAAGGGTTTTTGTTATTACATTTTCATGGTCTTATTATTCAAAGTATCGGTTTTATGATTCATTTTTTAGTAAAACAAAACCATAGAGCGCAGCCAGTGCAGTTTGATTCATGAACAAACGATTCAGTTCTTTTATTTTAGTTTTTCAAAACTACTGTAGAAAATGAAGCCAGTGTAGTCCAATTCTTGAATGAATGACTCTAATTATGCTGTTCTTTTTTAGTGAATCAAAACCATACAGCACAACCAGTGTAATAAATATTTTGAATGGTGACTCTTATGATTCAGTTGTTATTAGTAAAATAAATCAACAAAGCCCAAACAGTACAGTCTGATTCCCAAATAGATGACTCTTGTAATTTGTTTATGAGTCAAACACATATGGCTTAGAATTTATTACATAATCAAGGAGAGAGTCATAAGAACCAGAAGAAGAATGATTTAATTCCTTATGATTCCCATAGTACCTTGTACACTCAGCCTGTACTGCCGTGTCTGAGTCCCAGCGTTGTTACTGGCCACACACTGATACAGGCCACGGTCTCTTGGCCTGACAGACTTGATCCTCAACACCTGCCCCTTCTCCAGAAACTCCACATGAGGGTCTCCGATAGGGGATAAAACCCTGAGAGAGATTGTGAAGAGCACACATGAGCACAGAAGCCAGATGACAGGAGCATATAATTATGTGTGTCATTGACTTACTCTCCATCATGACTCCATTCCACTGTAGGCAGCGGGCGGCCACTAACTCTGCACTGCATGTCGACTTCCTGCCCTGCCATGACAGTCATTTCCTGCACTCCTGAGGTGCCTGAAATTACTGGTGGAGCTAAACGTGCACACCAGGACATATGAAAACATGAGAAACTAAAGGGATTTGCATCAGTCATTACAAGCTAAATACAAAAACAAAGTTTACTATATATATTTTGTTCCATAAATCTCAAGGTTGCTTTAAATTACACAGTTTTTCTGTCTATATTTCACCTTGTACTTCGATAATATACTCCCTCCTGGCTAACCCAGCAGAGTTCTGGGCAGTGCAGGAAAAGTGGCCAGCGTGATCATGCTGAACACGGTAAATCTTTAAAAGCCTTTTTCCATTCTGCAGATACACCCCTGGAGTCTCCAATACCTAGAAGCACAGAGCGAATAACTGATTTCAAAGAGCAGCGGCCAAGATTGAGATGAATTTTATGGCCACTAGGTGGCACTATGTTACCATTGAACTGGAAATAAAATAAAATAAAATAAAATAATGAATCATCAAAATGCATGAGGAAACCTACAGGTCTGTTGTCTTTAGTCCAGGTAATGGTTGGGGTTGGGATACCGAGAGCATCACACCCTAATGTGAGGGGCTGCTTCAGTGTGACTGTCAGATTCAATGGCTGCCCATCATCTTGAATCTCTGGTGGAACTAGATTTGTGAGACAAAAAAATTATTCAACATAATTCAAACCCTGACTGTAATTTGCTTGTATTTAGGTATGTAATCAAGCAATTAAAAAGGCTCCAAATAAATCCACTGTAAGTGGCGACTCTAAAACAACAGAACAAAACTGAACATACATTTGTTCCTGTTAACTTCTAGGTACACTATAAAGGATAAATTAAGAATCACCAATACAAATTTGTGATTATTGTTTCATAATTTGTAAGCCAAAAAACCTGGATTCTAAATTTTATGTATCACACTAAATATACATTAATTAACAAATGCTTGATAAAGCTATTAGCCATGTGGAAAAGCTCCAAAAGCCTCACCATTGACCTTTAGCCTGGTCTTCCTCTCCGCAGATCCTGCTTCATTAGTGGCCACACACTTAAAATCTCCACTGTGACTGGCCGAAGCTGAGCCAATCACCAGCGAGCCATTCTCAGCCAAAGACACACCATGCAGCGACCGCTCCATATGGACCTCCAGGCCATTTTTGAACCATCGCACCCAAGGAGCAGGAGACCCTAGCCAGGGGATGACAACAGCAAGAGAACAAATGAGATAGAGAAACAGTATATGTGAAGGAGAAGACATCGATCAGAGAAGACAGAATCACAATCCCTGCGCACAATGAACACACGGCTCGCCAGAGCTTAAGAACAAGACCAGATATCAATCCATCTGACAGTGAGACAACGAAGAGCAGAAACAAAGAGGATGCCAGTAAATTTCTTTCCCCAGAAGTGGCTCAGCCGATGTCCTGTCAAACAGTACTTCAAGGTGACACGCACCAGGTGAAGATGCCAGACACAGTATATCAGAAGAGAACTGATAAAGCATAAGAACACCAGATTTATAGCTCAAAGACAAAAGTGAAGAGACTTCAGGACAGCAGTAAGGGGAGTAGTTCAAACACATCAATGAGGTCCTATATCAGCCTCCAAAAGCCCTTTAACAGATGTGTTATGAACTTTACTAGGTTAGCTGTAAGTGACGGGGCAGGGGGTAACCTTGTACTTGTTTTACAGTCAGCTCTTAAACCTCCTCAAAGGCTATCTGGACAGGAATGACAGATACTGAGAAGTGTTTATTTGTGTTTGGTTTCAACCAGAGCACTTTAGATGAAACTCTCCCATGCGACATGTAGAGTTTATATAGAGTTTGAAGGAATACACCGTAATGAGGATTTAAAAAAGAGGCCCAAAATAAGTATTTCAAGACATTCAAAACTATTAGGAATAGTTCACCCAAAAAAAAAAATCTGCCGTCATGTTCTTACTCTTCAAACTTTGCTTAATCTACAAAAAAACACAAGATATAAGACATTTTTATTAAAACCTTCCTGCATTAAAACTTCAGTTAACCAAAATGTTGAAGAGCTAAAAAGGTCATAAAGGCATCATAAAAAGAATCCATATGAACCCCATTTTATTCCACAGAGAAACAATCACTTTTATATTTTTAGATTTGTAAAACAGATTTCCCCTTGTGCTGTCATTTTTCTTCTTCTGTGAAAGATAAAAGATATTTTGAAGAATTTTTCAGTGTTTTTCTATTCATACAATGAAAGTGTTCACTGACGTTTTGAACCCGTCAGTCCACTGGAAAGTGTGCTGAACAGAGTGCTAAAAGAGTGTATGAATGTGAATCTAGTGTTTTATTGTTTGTTATACATATTGTATGAAGAAGATTACCGCTCCATCATGTTTAAAAATAATGCACCACCTACACTACACCCTAAACCAAATGGAAAATTAACAAAACCAATTATGAGATAAAAATCCATTGGCTACCGCAATCCATGGCATTTTAGCTTATCTTTGCCACATCTTTTATCATAATTTATCAGGCCTCCACATCAGGTACAACCATATCAGGTGAGCTGCCAAGCAAGTTTACTATACCAGAAAAGTTGTTTACTGCCACTAGGAAGCTGCAATGAATTTTATGCATATGCATGTTTTTGGATCTTTGAAAAAAGGTTGGTAAATACACCTTTTTCCAAAGAGCCTATATCCACAAAAAGCAATCGAAGTGTTCATAATCCGCAAATATATTATGTACAGGCTTTTCTCAAAGGTAACTTTACTTGCGATGACTTGCGATGTAGTTTGTCACATTAACTATCCACTAATGTTTTAACTACAAAGTGCATAAATGCTTTCTGTCTTCACTTAGTAAAGCATTTTATTTCAATGTGTTTGTGCTAGCTTTAAAATAAATGTCACTTGGTGTAATAATTTATTACGTAATTCAAAGATATTCATACATTTTTAAGTGCATCGTAAGTGTCCAAATACTTTTAGGGGCCGCTGTGTACAATAAGTCAGCCACTTTTTTTTAACATCAAGCCAATCAGAAATAGAGAGAAAAGAACTCCCAGAGCAGATGTTTACAGTCATAATGTTTGGATTGATTGTTTTTGTGACTTAAAGAATGGCGTGCAGCTGGTGCCGTTTACATTACACGATAACATTAGAAGCAGTTTATTTGTCAGAAATCCCTTGAACAATACTTTGGATGATGCACGTTATAAAAAGAGTCTTGTGTGTGTATCTTGGGTGGGGTCATGTCTTTCAGTGCAAGCCAGATTAAATGGATCGATCTGGATCTCCTTTTGGCACATGTCTTCTTTATCTAACACACCTGCAGGACTGAGGAATTTTGTTATAAGAAAACAGTGTGTGTTCTATAGATAAGCTAAAACGTGTAAATGTATGTGCCAATGTATGTGATTTTTATTTATTTAGTTTTGTTTTTTATTAAATGGTTCAGGTTTGATTACAGTGGGTACGGAAAGTATTCAGACCCCCATAAAAAAGTTTACTCTTTGTTATATTGCAGCCATTTGCTAAAATGCCATTTGCTGGCTTCCCACTGCTGTGTTCACGGTGTGTGTGTGCGCGTGGCTGATCACTTCTCACTGCAGTGCGTGTGCACTTGGATGGGTTAAACGCGGAGCACAAATTCCTAGTATGAGAAACCATACCTGGCCACTTGTCACGTCCTTTCCTTTCCATAGTGATAGAAAAACACAGAAAAAAAACATTTACATTTAATTTAAAATGAGTAAAAAATATATGCTCCCTTATTATTTTATATATTTTAATATGCACAAGTCTGAATAAACATGTTGTTTTAATTTTTACATAAATAGTGTGTTACAATGAATGACAATGCAACCAAGTTTCAAAAAAGCTGAAAAAATAGACACTTTACTTACATTTAATATGCTTTCTATGGACATAAAATCATAATTGTAAAGTTTTGTTCAAGCGCACATCTTGACGTCTTTCATCCACATATACAGTATATTTCACAAATTCACACTCCCTCAATAAAGTGAATAGAATAGCATGTTTGGTCTGCTGTCAGTGGGGTGGACCCCGAGCCCTAGGGGAATTTAGCCCTTGGCTGCAAGGGTCTGGCAGAGCTCTGTGTCCGTCTAGAACCCCACGTGCCCCCCCTGAGGAAGGTGAGGTCAAAGGCAAAGGCTATTTTAAATAAATATTTTAACTTTTTATTCATAATAGGATTCCCAGTTCCCAGAAAAAAATATGATTATAGTTGATAACAGCATTGATAATTATAAGAAACGTTTCTTGAGCTGCAGGGCAGCAATATACATATATTAAATCAGCAATATAATAAAGCACAAACAGTTAATCTAGCAATATAACTGTATTCTTTACAGCCTTAGTGAATTTATCAGGCTTACGACCCCAAACGTTTTTTAGCATAGAGTGAAATCATAACAGCACCAATAAATAAACTGTAAAGGTTGTGTTTGAGTTAGCTCATTTCCTACAAAGTGTGATTATTAGGCACGTCACTTTATTTTACAGACAGGCACTTTCACTCGAGCCTAATGATTACCATCATCCGCCACCAAACATGCACGACAGCACAGCCGTTTGCACTTATTTAGTGTCATATCTGTATTAAGTACCTCTCATTAAGAGCTACACAGATGTCTGAATTTTCAGTTGCCATAACAACATTAGCAATACAACACAAACGCGAGAAAATGAACAGCAATTCAGCACAATTTCCACTTAATAGCAAGGATAACTTGACCACCATTTGCTCTGATTCAAGACAGACTGATAACCGGCTGTAAAAACGGCCCATCAAACCCTTTCTTCCCCTGTACTCTCGCTCTTAGCCCTCCTCCTCTCCGCCTGCAACAGTCCCTAATTAGGATTCCTCTCCCAGTGGGCCCTCGCATGCAGGAAAGCAGATGTGGCCCTCAGAGACAGAGGAGAAGAGCAGTGTTCCAGCTGCTGCACACACACATCATGTCATATCCACGGCACGCAGGGTTGCCATGGCAGGTTTCCATCAAAACAACACCTATTAGCTTACAGTGTGCACGGGAAAAGCTGGTTATGTATTACTGTAGACACAGATTCACACTAAACACCTCTCACTTCCAGCAAGTGAAGGCATTTGACTTCCTTTCCAGGTCTGTTTACGTAAAACGAGCTGTTAGACCTGCGCAAAGTGTTACCGAACTAGAATGTTGCCAGCGAGCAAAATGAAGCGGCGGTGAGAAAAGAGAGCATATGGTGAGAGACAGCAGAAAAAAAAACCTCCCAAAGACAGCTTTCAGTACAGATTTGATCACATCACTCTCTCACACACACATATGCTTGTTTACATATATATGTACGGATATTTTTGTTATTGTAGCTATATAAATTGCTTTAATTATTTGCATACACTAGTTTGGGATCAATAAGATTTAAAATACTTTAGCAGGGATGCATTTGTATATATATCAAATGACACTTGAAATGAGTTTACAGAAATAAAATGTCAAGTTAAATTTAAGTTAAAGTTGTTTAAAATTAAAATTTAACAAAGTTAAATTACGAATAGGCTCAAGCGACGCACTAATTAACCCAGTTAAGTAAAGACGAAAACACACCACAAATAGAGAAATGTATATCCAAAAAGTTTCAAATGCTAATAAGAAGCCATGCAGGTTTACATACCTTTTGCAGGGCAAGGGATGAGCACTCTGCTGTTAGCCACAGTCTCAATAATGGTCTCTCCATTTGTCTCAAAATAGGGGCCCTCTGTAACCACATAAAGTAATTATACTAGAGTCAAGGCGTTTGAAGTAGTTACACAGTACTAATATAAAATACAAGGTTAAAATTAAAGACCCAAAGCCAAAGGTCAGCTCAGTGGTTAAAGTGGAGCACAGGAACACAGGGATAAGTGATTTGTGACCATGTTCAACAAGTCATGTTTAGTCATGATTTAAATTGGCTGGGGATAATGATATATTGCCTTCCTTAAATGTTTTGGTTTGCAAAGAGTTCTTTGTGAAATTACAAATGTTTACAGTTGAACAATTTGTGCAGTATTGCTCAACAGACATACCTAAAATGTTCAGGACAATCTCGATGGTATCTTCTCCTGCACTGTTCCTGGCTACACAGCTGTATGTGCCGCTGTCCGAGTGCTGGACCGCCTGGATCTTCAGCATTCTATCACCGCCCACATAAAGTCCGTTATGAAGCCAGCTGATCTGAGGGCTTGGCTCTCCCTGGACCACGCATGGCAACACCACTGTCTGGCCAATCAGAGCCTTAAGATATGTAGGTGCTGGCTGAATCCTTGGTTTAGCTGTTAGAATAAAAAAAAAAAAACTGGTTTCTGTGTTGTTTGGATGTTAATTTGTTACGGGAATTTGAATTGTAGAATTTTTAAGTGAGTGTCTGCAAAGAACATACTGACCACTTTATACACTAGCATCCAAAAGTTTAAGTTTAAGATTATTCAATGTTTTTACAATATCTCATGTTCACCAAGGCTGCATTTACTTGTGAAATATTATCTGTTGACAATAAGTAGCTTTGCACCTACATGTCAATTAACTCTCAATAGAATATTAGTACACTGTCTAATTAATATCTGCTAACTCTTTATTGTGATGGTCTCCCAAAAGACGCTCTACTGACTATAAGTAACTTTGCAAGTACATATCAACTTATTCTATCCCTAACCCTACCAGTCTACTAATACTCTGCTAGCCCTCTATTGAGAGTCAGTAGATATGAAGGTGCAATGTTACTTATAATCAACAGAATACGTTAAAGGGACTATCAAAATAAAGTGAAACTTTAAAAGGTAATTTATTCTTTGATTCACATGATCCTCAAGAATTTATTTTAATATGCTTATTTGCTGCTAAAAAACTTATCATTTCTTATCATAATCAATGATGTAAATGGTTGTGCTACACTTTTCCAGGGCTTTTCTATTAATAAAAAGTTAGACTAATGCCTAGTCCTGGCTTAAGCTAAGCCCCGTTTGTGAAACCGGGTCTAAGTGTTTTTACTCTCACTTTTGATCAATTTAATGCTTTGTTGTTGAACCAAAGTATTAATTTAATTAACAGCAACAACAAAGAAATGTACTAACTCAAAAACATTTAAATGCACTCTTTAAACTATGAGGGAAAACACTATGGTATATAATTCTGCTAATCATCAGTACATATAATGTTAATACTATCTGATAATATCACTGAATCTACATAGTTCACACACATGATAGTTCTACAACAGCATTTCTGTTACAAGATGAAATTTCATTGTCAAACCTCGAAAGAGATGTTGTCATTGAAAGGATTGAATAATTGTATGAACTATGAACACTCCCAAAATCTGCATCCTATTTCATGTATTTTTAGAGTTTTTCCACAGATAAATCCTGAAATTATTGGATTTTACCTTGCACTTGTAAATTGTAGGTGAGTGAGACATTCCCAGCTGGGTTAGCAGCAGAACAGGTGTAGAATTTACTGTCTATCAGCCTGACATCACTAATCTTCAGAGAACCAGACGGCAGAACGGTGAACCTGTGTAAGAAGAGGTCAAAGGTCAAAGCTGTGAGGTCAAAAGAGGTATGTTTCAAAGTAAAAGTGTCTGTTAAAGAGTATGTTTGGTGTAAATGAATGTGTGGTCTTGTGTATATGCATGCAAGCTGG
Organism: Enteromius unitaeniatus; assembly: GCA_032359435.1. NCBI lineage: Eukaryota > Metazoa > Chordata > Actinopteri > Cypriniformes > Cyprinidae > Enteromius > Enteromius unitaeniatus. The sequence continues at coordinate 10,148,767 of JAUMHI010000046.1, read as the reverse complement.
TTTCAAACTTGCGCAATTGAAACCAATTGAGAAAATCAGCTTGGTTTCATTTGGCCTGTAATCTTTTGAACATTTGCTTAGCGACTTTATTATGGCAACCTAAATACAAATACAACTAATAAATCTGAAAAGAAGCTACAAGCTACTATATTCAACAAACCCCCTTTGGGACAAAGTACTCCGCCTCCCACTTTTTTCTCACAAGTCTTGCACATGTGGACTAACGCTGAGATCACAAATAGTGGGTCACGGCCAAGATTCGTACCCAAGATTAACCTCCCACAGATTACACAGAATTTCTAATGAATTAACCGAATTCCAAAGGTTTTGTTTTATAAGTACCAAAAATCCGAGCAGAAACGCATGTGAATGAAGTTATTATTATGAAGCATTTGATTTATAATAAAAAAAAATCTTTACCTTTTTTTCAAGACATTATGGCTAAAAAAATGGCTGCTAGCTTTAAAAATATACAGTGTATATTTCGGAAAGAGTATCAGTTTCAAACTGACTATTTCTTTGATAAAGTATTATGGATACCAACTTGAAAATTTACAGTGACTTACAGTCTGTTTGTTTTGGAATTTTGTTGTGACTGTTTCTTGTGTGTGAGTGTTTCGCTTACTTGAAAATTTACAACTAATATTTCTGAAACATCAGTGTTGGAATGACTGTTTCTTACATTCGTTCTTTTTATTTGTTCAAAGCAGTAACACTGACGACTTGAAAATTTACAGTAAAAATTGATGAAATGCAACATACTGACACCTAAAACATGTACAGTATGCACATTTAGATACTGGATCTGTTGAATACCTGTGGTTTGAAATTCATTAATTGTACATTTTTAGGTTTAGGTTCAAAATTAATTATCCAAACAAATGCCAACATACAGTACAACAAATTCTTGTTGGATCCATGTTAACCCTGTTTGAGGCAGTTTGAACCAGCCTGAACCAACATATGTGCATGCTGGCAAAATTGGACAATGAGTTAATTAGGGTAATCAAGAGTGCTGGAATGGGCCAGAAAGAGAAAGAGAAAGAAAGAGACTAAAAAAGCAGTTCAGAGTCAGATAAAGCTCCTAAATCACAAAGGTTAAAGCAAACACTGGTGCCCCCAACACCCCTGCAGCCACCTGACTCTAGATTAAACACACTTTCCACACACAATCTTCTTTCCTGTGTGGCAGATGTCGTTGGAGTGGCGTGTTATTCTCGTCAGGCAGACTGAGACGTCGACATGCTGTTTTATGAGACAGGAAGCTCCTGGAGACTCAAACATTATGCAGGCTACACTTCTTCCTTTGTGACTATCACTCAAAACACACACTCACTCACAGGTCTCATTCCTTGCTTTACCAGGAATACAGTGTCTCACATTCCCTGCTTTCACAGACAGGCAACATTACCTAATCCTAAAGCTGTCATCCATACATCCTTGCAATACCTATATCTCCTGCGTCCCTCTGACTAATACCACCAACATGCTCTAGCACCTACTAAAAAATCCCAACATGCTTCTCTTTCTTCTCCCTACAGCTCCAGCCCTGCTGCCATCATCAGTTTACTGAGCATATTCATCAAACTCGATGTAATGAACTTCACATCTGTTTTCCATTGAACCTTGTGATTGTACACCTTGCATTTCTAGTAGGTATGAGTCCACAGGACCTTCATAACGACTGGGAATTAAAAACACCTTTTCTGCAACACATGCCGTGGTCAGATCTTAATTTGGTAAAGCTACAATCATGAAAACATTTGCGGCATAATGTTGATTGCCACCTAAAATAATTGGGATTTGTCTTTTGTTTTCTTTTTGAACAATTGCCAAAATGGGGGTTACAGTGAAGTAAGTAGGGCCAGTTTTAGAGGACTGAAATGAGAAACTTATTATTTCACAAAAGCACCTACTGAACACTTAGTCTTCTATTAAAGCTTGTGTATTATTTGAGCTTTAAAGCTGTTTAAATCATCCTTTTTTACAGTCGTTTTGGGGTTTACATTATGTTGTCATGGTAACAAAGTAGTCAAATTGGATATAGCTTCACACAGAAAAGCTAAGTGTTTATTTCTCACTAAAATCATGTTAACATGAATATTGTTTATGTCTTGTGGCTGCACTATTGAAACATTGGGTATTGTGTTGAGTAATGTTTATAGGCTGGCATCATATTCACTTCCATTGTAAGTGACTCATGTAACCTAGATTTTTGTAAACCAAATGATATTCATTAAGCTAAACCTGGAATATTTCTTTAAAAGAGGGCAACTTTAGCAAGTATAAGAGAGTCTTATCTTCAGTTACTTTTACATCATTGTACTCCTGGGTAGTTTACGATCTGGCCAATGATAGAGCACCACAATTAAAAACACACAGATATATCCAACACCCGCAAAACATGAAATAAGTGAGAAAAAAGATGCCTGCAGAAGATGATTTTACTTAAGCCAAATACAATGAAAGTGTCAGTCCATCAAAATGGAATCTAATGTGTCTCCTTCTTAACAGAGCACCGGTGGCTCTTGGTGAAACTGAGCTGGCTCTAGTTCTTGTCCAGGGAAGTTAGAATGAGGTAAGAAAAGTCAGCTGGGGTGAGTTTTGACACAGCTGAAGCCTTTTATAGATGACTACATCACCTCACCAGGGCCCATTCCTTCACAGCAAGAAAACTTCATCACTCATCAGGACATATTTTTGCCATTTATTATGTACTATAACAACACTGTTCTAAAAGCAAAAATGACGGTTAATATTACCACATCATTTTCAGTTTCATGAAACAGGTTTTGTGACACCGTCATAAGAAACTAATGAGCACATTTGGTCTGTGACCTTGTTTTTTCCCCCTACTTTTTTTTTTGCAAATCTGTAAACCAAATACCAAAATAAACAGAAAACTGGCCACCTTTTACCAAATGTATGTGCCAGAATATTAACATTTTTTTCATTATACACTTTGGAACTTGGAACATTTCTGTCAAATTCTGTCATATACACCATCATGTCCTTCCAAATCTGTGATTTTTTTTCTAATATGGAACTTTTATGGTCGTTAATATGGGCCAAATGTATTATTAAAAATGTGATGATTGGAAATATACACTACTGTTTAAAAATAATACAAATATTAAAATGTTATGGAAATATCTTGTAAAATGTAATTTATTCCTGTGATAGCAAATTTGAATTACACCAGTCTTCAGGGTCACATGATCTTCAGATCATGATGCTTTTTTAGCTTAAGAAACATTGTTATATGAACTATAGTGTTACGTTCCAAAGCCTTATTGGGGTAGTTGCTTTGTATGTTGCCTTTCTCTCATTTCAGGTTCTCTGTGGTTCCATCCTGTGACTTCATGTTTCTGATTGGTTTATTCATGTTCAAGTATTGCAACCAATCCCGTCACTCC
>JAUMHI010000046.1:10126101-10145251 GCA_032359435.1 Enteromius unitaeniatus | reverse complement strand
GCTTGTCAGATGTATTTCCTCTTTCTTTTGTTTTGTGTGTTCTAGATTAGACTAAATTGGGGGGAGACAAATTGTTATTAGTTAGACTGGGTTTTTGCTTTATTTTCAGCCGCACCAGTAGCCAGTCTTTCTATCGTATCTGACTTAAACTTATTACTCTTCACTGTAAATATTGACACCACTTCTTATTGTAAATAAACACCTGGTATTCAAGAAAGCATTTTGTATTGTCATCACTTTGTTACAATCTGTGCTGGTATCACAATGCTCTCAATGACCCACAAATTTTAAATGTACGACCCATATACCCCTAGACCGCCAAGGGTCGTAACATATAGTGTATGTTATGTGTTGTATTGAATGTATATGGTGTATGAGAGGTAAGACAGAACTGATTATTATTTGCCTACCAGGCTGTAACAGGAGGTATCGGTTGCCCATTTCTGCTCCAAGTCACCAGAGGTGTAGGACTTCCATGAACATCACATGGAAGGATGACCTCTGATCCAACCTCAGCTGCCATTTTAACCACTGCCTGTGAGCCGTCAGCACTAACAATTCTTGGTTTGCCTGTTGAAATGAGAGACTCAGAAAATACTTCTACACATTTTTTTTTAATAAATCATCCATATATTCCTCACTGTTAACAATGAGATGCATCTCCCTGCTGGTGTAGCCCACAGTGCTGGTGGCGGTGCACACATAAACCCCTGTATCCTCTGCTGTGGGACTGGGGATGTAGAGACTCCCATCAGCTGTCTCAAGAGGTGCAGACAAGGACGTTTTTGAGGGATCTCGACCCTGGGGAGACAAAAAGTGTCTTTAAGTCCTCCTGGGAAGTCATAATTACGACGTCACAAGTCTGAAATTTCGTTCTTTTCCATCCTGCACCAGAAATAATCTTTTAGCATGGAATAAAAACAAACAAATAATAATTACAGCTTTTTAGCTGACAAATCAGACATGCAAATGCACATTTATATCTCACTATTCTGCCTTTCTTTTCAGAATTGCTAGTTTTAACCAGGTTATAAGGTAACTGTTAGGTAACTTCTCACAATCTTGACATCTTTTTCTGTCAAAATTGCAACCATTTTTAATCTTCCATAGGAAGTGAAAAGTAGCTGTGCACATTAAAGTTACACATGGCTGCACCTGCTCTTATTAAAAAAATGGCAGGATATAAAAAAGGGGAATATTCTATAGTAAATATACAATACTTAAGTACACTTTATTTTACTATAAATAAAACAAATAACAAAAAACGCATTTATTTTTTTACGAATTTACTAATAAAACAGATAATGCACCTATTGGGTTCAACATGTTTTCTCAGGGCTAAAGGAAAATCCAGAGTTTTCCAATTGCAATTAGGGTTTGTGGTGACAATTGTAAATACAATCTTTCTAACATGACTTGAATGCTTATTGGAATGCACATCCTGTCCGAAACCTCTGAAGCAGCTTCTCAGGTTACCAGGAATCAAGCATTCCTCCTGCATATCCCCCAGACCCTTTTTGCTTTGAAACAAGATGACTTTAGCAGACCTTCTTTCATGTGACCAGAATAGCAATTTACATGCCTCAAGTGGATACTGCGGACAATACACCCCCAATCTATCGTTTTGTGAAACAGCGGTGGAAAACTTAACCTCCCATGACAGGGGCAGGCGGACGTAAGCAAACATTAATTTGAAAGGCAATTGGGAAAGCCATGCATCAAAGACAAACGGGCTGCATCAGCACTTCTCCTGCCTCTATTATGCTAAGTTATTCCAGCTAACTGTTTAGCAAGAGGTGATCTGTCACCATCTGTCACTGCTGGGATGTGGACACGGCCAGAAGCGACATTACTGAAAAAAAGACCACAGTAAGAGTGATGTACCTTGGACCAGAGGATGGTGGGTTTGGGGACCCCACTCACTTCACAGGACAGGGAGATGGGTGTGCCCTCATTTGCTGTGTATTGCAGAGGACCAGCCTTAATATCAGGAGGGGCTGCAAAAGTAGGTCAGAAGAGCAGCTGTTCACGAGGCCTTAACAACCAGCGGTTCACAATTAGAACTTCACGCCAAAGATACCTCACAAGCTTATCACTTCTAAATATGACACTCTAACATTAGCAACTATTTTAGCCTCATAAAGGATAAGATGGATTACTGTAATACAAAATGCCCTGCAAAATTATTCTCTTTATAAATATTTTTTGTTTTGTTTCCATTAATAATACAAATCTTAAATCTTAAGTGAAAAATCTCCATTTCTTTTTTTTTTAAATATAACAAATCATAGGTTTTCAAAGAATATAGAAAGTATATTTTAAGTACAAACATCAATTATGTCCTTTTTAATTTTATTTACATAAACAAATGTTTCTAAAACAAAAAGTCATATTTATTTTACAAGTAAATGTATAATTATATGTAGATTGATTTTAGATGTTAGTTAATTGGAAAACTCATAATTTGTATTTTTATTTATTTATATTTATATTATTTATTTATTGACTTTATTTATTGACTATTAATTATTTTCCTGTTGCAGAAATGATTTAAAAAATCATTGCAGCTTTTTAGCTCACAATTTAGACTTTTTTTCTTGCAGTTGCAAAAAATTGAATCTCACTATTCTGGCTTTCTTCTCAGAATTGCCAGTTAAAACCTAGTTATAAATTAATTTTGAGACAACATCTTGCAGTCTTCTGAAAAATATCTGAATTGTAAGATAAAAATTACCTCACAACTACCTTTTTGTTTTTTATTTAAAAGCTTTTATATGACGTGAATGAAACTGGTAGCTTTGCACATTCTTTCTTTTCTTTATTATTCTTAACTATCTTAATTATTATTTTAACAGTATTAATTATCAACTATATTTTAAATATTTCGTTTTAATGTATGGCTTGTAGGACTTCTGTAGCTTCAGTGTTCTTAAAGATTGTAGATGGAGACTCTTTTCTGTCACATTTTACCACCTGCCATTAACGTTACCTTTTAAACGTAAAACAAAGATCTTTAAAAATCCTATTATTATTACAGCTTCTTATAATAACTCTAACTCTAACTCTTAGGAAGCTAAACCATAAATAATGAGGCACTGTTTGAAATGTGTTCTTTTAATTTGGGTATCTAAAATCTTTCTTCCATCTTTCTTCTTCCATTATCTCCTCATTACACTCTTGCTATCATCACGCTGATAAATATAGGCGGTGAAAAAACTGTAAATCAATTATACTCAATGATAACAGGCTTTGTCTACTAACCGTGAACTTCCACAGTGACGGTAATATTGGCCGATCCTGCTACATTGATGGCAGTGCACACATATGTCCCAGCATCACCTGCTCCAACTCTGTCGACATGCAGACTGCCATCACTCCTTAAAAACACTCTTCCTCCAACACGCACCTAGAGACAGATTGATCACACAATAGAAGAATAAGTGCAAACAAAACACATCTGTTATCTATGAATTTCATTTTCACACCATGTAAGCGTCTCTCTCGCTACTCACTTGTTTTCCATTGTGCGTCCAGACTCTGTCAGGAAGAGGAATGCCATCTAATAACATACAGGGAATGTTCAAAGGCTGACCAATCATCACCGTGACAGCTGGTGCACCTTGAACTAATAATGGGGGTTCTGCAAACAGGAAAGATAATTACAGTGACAGTTTATGGTGATAATATTTGTGATATCGGTGAGGAGAACAATATATTTTCATACCTAAGCCAGTAACAGTGACTCTGGTTAGTGCCTTGACGGATCCAAACTGGTTTTTGGCCTCGCAAACATAAACACCTTCATCATCAACCCAAACACCTGGAGGGAACAGAAGAACACTGATTAGAACATAAAAGACCCTTTTGTAATTATAAACACCTTATAAACATGTCATTTCATACTTTAGTCATTACCAAATCATTAAGATTCATTATAGTTTGCTCTTAATATTGTGAAATGGATGTGTGGTCGCTAATTAGCTCACATGTGGATGTGTTTGTGTGTTTTTTGTTTTTGGTCACGGCTTTAGTTCATTAATAAAATGTTGACCTTTGTAAGTTAGGATAAAAACAACATACAGAACATTCAGTCAAGGTGATACACACAAATAATAACTCACCATATTTAAAGTCTGTTATTTTAGAGGTCATTTAGTTATATAAATAAAGTTGCTAATTTATAGCAGAGATGCACAATATGTAAGTACTATATTATTTATATTCCGAAATTAGAGATGGACTTATGAATGAATATGTGTAGCAGCCAGTATTGGACATTTCCAAATAATTATTCTATACTACACACAGATATGTTCATTATATTAATAAATTACATATTTAATGTTAGAATTTCTAAAAGTTTTAATTATTACATTTTTACATAGATTATATGTAAATATAATTAAAACTAATTCACATTAATTGACAATAAACAATAGCAATAAAGCATTATACCAGGGGTCACCAAGTTCAGTCCAGGAGGGCCAGTGTCCTGCAGAGTTTAGCTCCACCCCTAATCAAACACATCTGAAGCAGCTAGTCAAAGTCTTACCAGGAATGCTTGAAACTTATGATGTGTTCCAGGCAGGTTTTTGAGCCTGTACGTCATGACTTTAAAACATGAGTCATGACTTTGTAGCGTTCCAGGCAAATCACGCAAAAAAGGAATTGCAAGGACATGTGGCAACTAGATGTAAACAAACCAGCTTGGTGGACCATAGAGCGCTTCTGCTCATTTACAATCATTTCTATCGTCAAAGGTGCTTTCCTTGCTTATTTGAGGGAAACGGAGAAGGGAAAACAGCACATAAGGCAAGAGACCTTTTTTTTGTGTACTACTTGCATAAACACGCATTCGTAGGGGCTGCCATTGTTGTTTTGCGGGCTATGTGACGTCAAAACTCGGAACTGGGAGTACATCGATCTAGTAAGAGTTCAATGGTGGGAAGTCACGGGTTTGACTAGTGCACTTTCACCAGTAGAACATTGGAAAAACAAGGGTTACGGGTTGCCTGGAACACAGGCAAGTGCGTTGAGGCAAGTTAGAGCTAAACTCTGCAGGACACCGGCCCTCCAGGATCAAGTTTGATGACCCCTGCATTATACTATTCCATTTTATTGTAAAATAAAAACCAAAATCTTAAACTAAGATAAATTTGAGACTTTCTGAAGATGAAATGTAATTGTGTTATTAAATTGTTATCACATTTACTGTAATAGTTTTAATAACACTAACATTTAACTGTAATGTTTAGCATATAAAATAACCTGAAAATTATTAAGACATTCAATGCCTTCTCAGTTTATAAAACTGTTTTATCTCAGTTTTCTACCTCATGCTTTGATTAAAAAAAAAGAAAGATTCTACAGATGATCTATTGGATCGAAATTCATCTCTTCATGATGAATGCTTTTTAATGACACACGCATGTTTTTTTTGTTGTTGTAGTAGTTTTCTTTACAGATTTAAATAATTAACCATTAAAGTTTTAAATTGGTTGAAAATGCATTCATGCATTGGCGCTGTTGCCAGTTTTGGAAGAGAAAGAGAATTTTCTTGTATTTACAGCACAGCTATTAATTCCATTGTGATGACAGTTCTGACTTCATTAGCGGTTATTCATTCTTGACTGAGAGTGTGTGAAATTCATAGAATAGTCATTTGCAATCACATTAGTAGCTGCTGAAATACATTTAAATAGATTTAAATCAGTGTGACGTGCACAATAGATTTGTGTGCAAGTATGGAATATAGGAATGATCTCAAATGTGGATCATATCTGGAATAATTAAGAATAATTAAATAACTAAGAAACAGTTTTCTATTTGAATATATTTTAAAATGTAAATTATTTCTGTGATGACAAAGTTGATTTTTCAGCATCATTACTTAAACCTTCTGTGTCACACGATTCTTCAGAAATCATTCTAATATGCTAATTTCTAAACATCTTTTTTATGAATGTTTTTATTCAGCAAGGATGCATTAAAATGATCAAGCAGTGAAAAGAATTAAAAATACCTAATTCAATATTTCAAATAAAAATGCTGTTCATCAAAGAATCCTGATAAAAACAATCATTGCTTTAACCATTATTAAACAACAAAAAACAGCATTCACAAAATATATATTAGAATATGTGAAGCATTATGCGACACTAAAGATTACTGATTGGAGGCTGTTAAAAACAGCTTGTCATTACTGGAACAAAAAAAACCCAAACATTTCAATAGAAAAGTTATTTTAATTATAATAATCCTCAATATTAGTGCTTTTTGATCAAATAAATGCAGCCCTGGAAAGCATTAGAGACTTCAAAAACATTAAAAATAAATAATAATTATTCCAATATTTTGGCAGTGTTGGAAAGGTATAGGAACAGACCTATTTGCTCTGAATGCTTTTAGTAACCAGGTTATCCAATACCAGATGAGCTGTTTGATGCTAATACTATAGAGGCAGTCAATAAAAACATTATAGCCTATAAACATTTAAAGCTCAACTTTGTCCATATGTAGCTTCCTGTCTTGCCAGAAGCTCCGGTGTTGGCTCTAGAGGTCTGCGGTTTGACTTTTACCCCAACCAAGCCCTGAGCGGGCCTGGGGTGAGGAGACCTTCTCAGCCCACTCCAGAGGAAGCTCTCAGCTGTACTGCTTCTATTTCCTCTATCACAGCAGTTGGTTTTTAGACCCTCCCCTGCATGTCAACACCTAAAATAACATCTTCACTATCCGCTTGTGGTCGAACCATGTCCTTTAGATCCTTGTGCTTAGTATCTGGGAGAGATTGTGCTAGCAGAAGACCTCCCTAGACATCTATTCAAGGATAGATATAGAAACTCACTCTGAATCTGAAGGGCACCGGAAGGTAGTTGAGAGGTGCCGACATGACCAGAGGACTTTCCAAAGATGGGACGTCCGTCCTGGCGTCTCCATGTCAGAGAAGGTGTGGGGAAACCGCGGGCAATGCATGGTAGAGTAAAGTTATCACCTACACCGACTGTCACGTCCACAGGAGACTCTGAGAATGTAGGAGCAGCTGCAAAAAAAGGGGGGAAAAAAGAAACTTTGTTTGCATTTAATATATTTTATATTTAAGTTTATATTAAATAATTAAAAAGAAAAAAACATTTTCAACTCTCCTTTTTTACAATTTAAATATTTTTTTATAATTGATTTTATTAGTATTTACTCATTACCCTTACTAGTATTATTATTATTATTGCCATTGTTGCTGGCTTTTATAATAATTTTTAAAATAATAATCAGGTTTAATAATCAGTATTATTATACTACTGTTTTTTTGTTTGTATACAAGTGCAAATATAATGTAAAATAATAATAATAATAATAAATAAATAAAATATTTTAATAGGTTGATTAGCTTTAGACCAACAAAGCCAAAGTCAATAACATCATGCTTATTGTCATTGTTTTTTTGCACACAGTATAAATTGGTCTTTATGTACTCTCTTTATTATTTATAAAGCGGGGCCCTCACAAAGTATCATAGTATTTCAGGGGTCCTGGAGTTAAGAAAGTGTGAAATCTCTTCAATTACACCAGAGAACAAAGAGGAAAATATATAGATGGGAAAATAAGCTTTACAACCAATATTAAACTGAATTTAAATTTATTTGCAACATATTTTTCCTTTTTCCTCTGACACATTATATGTAGGATAATAATTATGACTTAAAGTGTGTCATTTTTTACAATGTGCAATTTTTCTCCCATTTCAGTTTAATGTGCAGAAACAACTAACTAAACAAAGACATCTGTAAGTTGATTCTCTCGGAAAGTTTAGACACATTGTTCAGTTTATTTCCCTATTATGACTAAATACTGTAAATATTTCCTCAGTCAATGGTGTGAGTTTGGGTGCAAAAAACACCTGTTTGATTGGCCAATGGCAGAAAAATGAAGCATCCTGGAAACTAGAACATGAATCAGTCGTAATATATAACAATCATTATTTCTGCAACTATGCTTAGCGCTGCTAGTGGTACATATCCCTTTTAATGCAAGTTCTACATAATGTTATGATCCAGTTCTGAATCACTCAAGCATGCTCGTAAACTGGCCTTTAGCTACTGGGAGTCTACGAATCCTGTCAGGAGCTGTTAAAACTCCTGTTAAAGACACATTCCCAAATATAAAGTAAAACTAAAATTTTACTTTCCAAATTTCACACTCTGCAACAAAGCGGGGAAAACATTTCCACTTGCGGTTTGGAAGCTTGTGGGCTTATGGGTGTGTTCTGCTTCAAATCAGATAGCTCTGTCCAAGGTCTTTGATTCATGCCATAACCTACATATGCTTCAATGTTTTGGAAAAGCAATAGAAATACTGCGACGGTGAGCTCAATAAATAAAAGCCCACATAAAATGAAACTGTTCTGTATAAAATGTACAGTAATATTTATATTGTGTCAGCTTGTAATGCAGCTGAGGTCTTGTTCTCACCTCCCACCTGTAGTATGACCACAGCAGAGGTAGACCCAGCAACGTTTGAGGCCACACAGGTATAGTCTCCAGAATCTAGTTCCTGAACCCCACGGATCCGCAGCGATCCACGATGGACATTCTGCTCCGCAAATGGAACTGTTCCCAGATCCAGATCCCCTGAAGACGGATGGTGCAAGAATCAAAGAAAACATACGCCGTTGCTGTAACAACACTCTACAAGCAACAGAATATCCTAAACCGTTTCTAAAACCCAGAAATTTAAAGACAGTCTTAAAAGCGTGATGAAATAGTATCATATGTTGTATGTTGATAAATCTTTTTTTACATTTGATTTGGCATTTTGCATGTTATTTGTTGACTAAAATTATATATGTTAATTAACTGAGTTGTATTGTGCTTACCTTTTTGCCATTTTACTAATGGAGGAGGAGTGCCAGAAGCCTGACATTCCAGACTGGCATCTTCACCAGCAATGACCATCACCACTTGCTGTGCCACAGAGATACTCGGAGGCTCTAAAAAAACAAGCGAGAAAGGCATTCATATTCCTGTTATTCAAGATGTTCAGTATATTCAATATCTGTCTTTGTGAATATCTGGTAATGTGTGTATATACCATCCTACTTACTGAACGTGCGCTGTATAAGTGTAACAAGATAGATTATTTTAAGATAAATATTGTGTTATCTTTTATCGATTTCACATGACCTCATTGCATTGTAAATTTTAAGTGATCATATCATATTTTTCATTTAATTTCGTTAAAAATTGTCTAAAACTTTAAAACACTTCATAACACCTGATATTACTCAATAATACCAGTCAATCAAAGTAATCAATTACGTCATCAAACATTTTTTATAAAATAAATTGATATTTTTTTATTGAAAAAAGGATGCAAAAAAGGCTGTAAAGACCTTTATTATGTTAGAATATTCTATATAATGTTATAGTTAATAAATTACAATTAATTATTTTTATTTGCCAAAAAAAAAATCTAGTAAAAAATATGTATCCCAAACCTATTTGAATGAAAAAATTGTAAAAAATTTGAATGAAAAACTTATTGAGCAGTAAATCAGCATGATTTCTGAAGGACCATGAGACACTGAATCACAAGAATAGATGACATTTTATTCCCACCTGCATAACTGATGCTAACAGACTGAGAGGCAGTGCCAGCCTCGTTGGTGGCCAGACAAGTATAGTTCCCAGCATCCTCAGGCACAGCTCCTCGAATCTTCAGCATGCCTGACTCAGAGATGCTCGTTCTGAAAGCACAGCCAAGGTTATATTATCCTAAGACTGCTGATGTGATGATTATATTACAGAGACAGTTGTGTTGAGCGCTTTTGAAAACTGAATCATGTTTTCATTCCATCAAACTGACTTCTAAACGATCACAGCATCGATGTCAGATTTATTCTGATGTCTTGACCAAATCTCAGAATATTAATGTTTTGCAAACAGTTTATTCAAACAGAAATAAACTGTAAATGATCCATTTTAGGAAAGTAGATAAAAATAACCGTCTCAAATTATGTGTGTAGAAGTATAGTGAGAGAAGGGAGGGGGAGCTGGTCGACTACCGATGGTGGTTGGGCAGAAAGATGTTGCCATGGCTCCAGAAAACCTTTGGAGGAGGGGAACCAGATGCCGAACAGGAGATGTGGACCTCTGCACCCAGAGAGAAGCTTTGTGTCTGAGGGGAGACAACCACAGATGGGGCCTCTGTAAAGGAAACAGAAATAAACTGTGAATCATCCTATACTTACAGGGACAGTTTATCCAAAAATGAGCAGTCTGGCTTTATTTACCCACTCTCATATCGTTCCAAACCCATTCGCTGTTTTTTTTTTTTTCATGGAACATAAAAGAAGAATGCTAAAGATATTTTATAAATATATTTTTAGACTGTAACATTTCATTGTAGGACTGTGCACAATTCAGAATTTACAGTTTTTCTCAGTCGCTTTGGTGCATTTCTCACAACAGTACTTACATTTGCACAATAGTTAATGCATTTCTCAAAACAAGTGACTGCTTGAGCCATTACATACAAAAATGTTGAAATAGTTGTCAAAATCTGTCAGGTAAATTTGAAAAAACAGTTTAAATCTTTTTTTTTCCTGAAAATGTCTTCTAAATTGAATCGTTTTCACAATGCTTTGAATACAGTAAATTAGAATAGCAAAGAGCATATACAGTAAAAATATGAAACATACATATTCAGTGTCTTGTACTCAGATACCTCACTACATGTTTATCCAGGATCATGTCCTACTTCGCAAAATCACGGCAACACTCACTACATACAGTAATGTCTAACTTTACTGTAGTTTTCAAATGGCTGTGCAAATAGTATATAATGTTGTCTTGAGCCTTTTCAGGAAGTGTCACCAAAATCTGACTTTTTTGCATTGTAAAAAATGTACAGAGTAAACTGTCATAATGAAAACGTGTCAAAGTCAATTGACCATCTTGTTCATAAACAATGGTGTCAGTACTTTTCATTTTGATGGCACTGACACTTTCATTGACATGAATACTTGCTTTTGAACAATGCACTATCCATTTTGAGCAAGTGACAAGCTTTTGCAGGTTATCAACTAGGACTAATGCACTAATAGTTTTGAGAAATGCATTAACTGTTGTGCAAATTTGAATACTGTTGTGAGAAATGCACCAAAGCGACTGAGAAAAACTGTAACAGACATGCCATAAAAATTCAGATTTAATTTCTGAATTTGACAGAATGAAGAATTCTAAAAAGAAAGCATTCTATTTTCAGTTATGTGTTCTGTCAAATTCAGGAATTGAATTGCATTCTGAATTGACAGACAGATGATAGAGAGAGAGACAGACAGACAGACAGACAGATGATAGAGAGAGAGACAGACAGACAGACAGATGATAGAGAGAGAGACAGACAGACAGACAGATGATAGAGAGAGAGACAGTCAGACAGACCGGCAGACAGATGATAGAGAGAGAGACAGACAGACAGACAGGCAGACAGATGATAGAGAGAGAGACAGACAGACAGACAGACAGGCAGACAGATGATAGAGAGAGAGAGAGACAGACAGACAGACAGACATGCAGACAGATGATAGAGAGAGACAGACAGACAGACAGACAGACAGACAGATGATAGAGAGAGACAGACAGACAGACAGATGATAGAGAGAGACAGACAGACAGGCAGACAGATGATAGAGAGAGACAGACAGACAGACAGACAGGCAGATGATAGAGAGAGAGAGACACAGACAGACAGACAGATGATAGATAGAGAGACAGACAGACAGACAGATGATAGAGAGAGAGAGACAGACAGGCAGACAGATGACAGAGAGAGAGAGAGACAGACAGACAGACAGGCAGACAGATGATAGAGAGAGAGACAGACAGACAGATGATAGAGAGAGAGACAGACAGACAGACAGATGATAGAGAGAGAGACAGACAGACAGATGATAGAGAGAGAGACACACAGACAGACATGCAGACACATGATAGAGAGACAGAGACAGACAGACAGATGATAGAGAGAGAGAGACAGACAGACAGACAGACAGACAGATGATAGCAAGAGAGAGAGACAGACAGACAGACAGATGATAGAGAGAGAGAGACAGACAGACAGACAGACAGACAGGCAGACAGATGACAGAGAGAGAGACAGACATACAGACAGATGATAGAGAGAGAGACAGACAGACAGATGATAGAGAGAGAGAGACAGACAGACAGACAGGCAGACAGATGACAGAGAGAGAGACAGACATACAGACAGACAGATGATAGAGAGAGAGACAGACAGACAGACAGACAGATGATAGAGAGAGACAGATGATAGAGAGAGAGACAGACAGACAGATGATAGAGAGACAGACAGACAGACAGATGATAGAGAGAGAGACAGACAGACAAACAGATGATAGAGAGAGAGACAGACAGACAGATGATAGAGAGAGAGACAGACAGACAGGTGATAGAGAGAGAGACAGACAAACGGATGATAGAGAGAGAGACAGAGAGAGACAGACAGACAGATGATAGAGAGAGACAGACAGACAGATGATAGAGAGAGAGACAGACAGATGATAGAGAGAGAGAGAGACAGACAGATGATAGAGAGAGAGACAGACAGATGATAGAGAGAGAGACAGACAGACAGACAGATGATAGAGAGAGACAGGCAGACAGATCTTTCGTATGAGACCGAGGTCCTGACTCTCTGTGGCCATTAAAAATCCCATGACACTCATTGTAAAGAGTATTTGGTGTAGGTGTAACCCCAGGGTCCTGGCCAAATTCCCACTGGCCCTTGCCTATCATGACCTCCCAATAATCCCCATCCATTGATTGGTTGTATCTCTCTCTCCTCTCCACCTGTAGCTGGTGTAATTTTAGTGAATTATTGCTACACATTACTGCAGAAATCTTTGAGATGACAGAAAGGATAATGAAAACTAATGAAGTTTCTCACAGTGAGATACACTTTATCGATTTGTTTGGCTATTTGTCTCCAAAAAGAACCCGCTAGTCTAAGATCCCATTAATCTTCCTTATTCGAAACATGCAGGGCTCAATCTTGCTGGCCATGTAGAAGCTGCTGTGGTTTGGAGGGTTTTAATGGAAAGCACATGGCGGTAGGACTCGAGAGGCCGCAGGAGCTGAGTGTTTGACCAGGTGCTGCACAATACCTAGGACCACCAGCCACACGACAGCCTGGCTCTCTCCGTGGGCATTTGTGGCTCTGCACTGGTAGGGTCCGGCGTCCTGGCTGCGAACCCAGTTGATCTCCAAAGAGGAATTGGCCAGTACTTTCACCCTTCCTGAGCGGGATGATAAAGCGGTGCCGGTTCGATACCAAGTCAGGTTGTGCCTCACAGAGCCTTGAACCTGACAGGACAGCACTGCCACTGTCCCAGGGAATGAAGTCACATTCATGGGAGGATGCAGAACAGGAGGAGGCTCTGCATTAAGAGAAATGATGAGGCAACAAATCCTTCAGTTTAATGCTGTCATAGCAGTCAAATAGACTTTTGGCTGTGACTCACAATTGGATTGCAAAAAGCTTTTCTCATTTACAATTTCCTTTAATTCTGGAGATCACATTCTCCTTAGCAAGCTGAAGCCTTGTTTATATTTTCACATGACCCTCTGCACATTGTGTGCGCAGTTCACGACACTCAAGAGACATTTATACTTGATATGTTCCATGCTGTACTGTTCTCCGCAACAACAGCAGGCAGCATGCAGAAAATATTAGCTGAACCAGCAAGTAGTATTTTTACATTAACTGAATTTCACATTAACCCAGCTAAGAAAAAGTCATAAAAATTACAGTGAACGTTACATACTTGTACTTACATGTATTTATTTTTGTATTGTTTTACATTAACAACTTATATTAAAAAAATTGTAATTGTAAAAAATTTTATTCATTTTAGATTTGTCATACTTTATTTATATCAATAACTAAATATTTCATATTCATTTAAAAATTCATATTTATTCATATTCATTTAGTAATAAATTTATATTAAACATATTTTAAAATGAAAGTTTTTTTTTTTTTTTTTTTACATTTTACAATGTGCTGCAAAGGCTCTGTGCTCATAAAGTTACAACAACCTAGAAGTGCCCAAAACTGAAAATGCAAGTGTGAATGCAAGCTTACATTGAGTATGAAAAAATGTGTGTATCCATGCAGTACCTCTGACAGTAAGTTGCGTGAGAGCTCGTCCCATGCCCGCAGAGCTCTGGGCCACACATTCATATGCTCCTTCATCACTGCCTGAAGCATGGGGGATTTCCCATGATGCTTTAAATGTAGACCTTCAATTACAAAAAATTTGCAGGTTTAAGCAATGAGTCCAAAAGTGCACCCTTTCATCACAAGCATGCATTTAACCTGCAAAGAAATTCACTTGTGTACAAGAATGGGGTAGCAATGGAAAGAATTAGACTGAAAATATAGCGTTACAGATTACAAATGATACAAACTTATTCAAGCACAGAGATGGCAGCAGGTGAAAGGAAAAGACAGTCTGATGTCACTAACAACTAGCTTGCAAAGAATACCTTTCGTTATAAGTCAACATTATTTCATGTTCAAAAACTAATTCAAAACAGAGTGCCCTTATAGGAAAGAAAAACTTTTCTTTCATTTTTCATGATGACTTTTTTGTGCACACAACCCCTGTTGTTCATATTCATTCCAGGATTGATATGTCAGTGAAAGCTATCAAATCCTTCTTTGAATTTCGACTGCAAATGAATGCCCGTGTCAGCAAGCGTTATCAAACAGAGCAAGAAATTGTCCAGCTCTAACTTTAACATCTGCTCTGTTATATTTACTTAAGGCCATATCACCAAAGAGAAAGCCAGCAAAAGTGTTTGTACATGTTTGGATTTATAGATATAAGAAAAAGAAGGAGATATGCGAGAAAGATAAAGGGGAGAGAGAAAGACATATACAGAATGTGAAGGTGGAAGAAAAATAAATCAGGGTTGGATACCGAAACCAGGTGGTACTTAAATGGTTAGTTCACCCAAAAAAGAAAATTCTGTCATTAATTACTTACCCTTGTGTCATTGCAAACCCTTAAAAACATCTTCGGAACATAAATTAAGATATTTTTGATTACTGTATATCAGAGAGCCATCTGACCCTCCATACACAGCAACACAACTTAAATGATCACAGATCCTGAAACGTAGCGAAAACACTGGTAAAACATTACATGTGACATTAGGGTATCAACCTCACTGTTGCGATGCTAGACGAATACTTTTCAAATAAAACAAAAAATAACATAATTTTTCTCTTCTCCCATGACTTACATCTTCTGCCATGCTTAATGCACTGTATACTCAAACTTCAATGTATTTGACGTAATAAGCCTTGTTTACATCCGGGTGAAAGCACTTGCATGTGCATAATCTGTGGCTGTGCCTAGAAGAAAGCATACACTTACGCAATAATGTCTCTAAAATTGTGGAAGACGTAAGACATAGGAGAAGAATGGTTGAGTATATTATTATTATTATTATTATATTTGACCCTGGACAACAAAAACAGTAGTAAGTGTTAATTTTCCGAAATTAAAGATTTAAACATGAATAAATAAGCTTCCCATTGATGTATGATTTGGATGGATAGGGCAACATTTGACCGATATACAACTTTATTAAAATCTAGAATCTGAGAGTACAGAAAAATCGAAATGCTGTGAAAATCACCTTTAAAGTTGTCCAAATGAAGATCTTATCAATGCATTATCAGAAATTTGCCTTTAATATATTTTCGGGAAGAAATTGACTAAATACCTTCATGGAACATGATCTTTACTTACTATCCTAAGGATTTTTGGCAAAAAAAAAAAAATCAATTATTTTGACCCAAACAATGTATTTTTGGCTATTGCTACAAATACACCCCAGCAACTTAAGACTGGTTTTGTGGTCCAGGGTCACATATGTTATTTTTGCTTTCTTTTCCAAAATAAAAAAAAATAAGTATTCTCCTATCATCACAAATACAAAATTGATTCCCTGATGTCACATGGACTTTTTTACCGTTGTTTATACCGTTGTTTCTGGATCTGGGATCATTTCAGTTGTATTGCCGTCTAAGGAGGGACAGATGGCTCTCTGATGTCATCAAAAATATCTTAATTTGTGTTTAGAAGATGAACGAAGGTCTTATGGGTTTGGACCGACATGACTGTGAGTAATTAATGACAGAATTTTCATTTTGGGGTGAACTGTACTGAACCAGATCAGAAAGTGGATTTCGTTGGCTCATTTCGGTGCCATGCCTGAACGACAAACAAATTTAAAAAAACTAATAACAAACCAAATTGTACTGAATTTGTATGATGTGTTAGATACAAATGAAACAGAAACAGACAGAGAAAAGAAAGAGGACCATATAAACATTTGAGGAGAGCCTCACTCATAGGTTCTTTCCTCTCCTACTGTGCTTCCATCTTTGGTGAATCTCAGTCTATAGGGCAGGTCACTCTCTACAGAGCAGTCAATCGTCGCAGGCTGCATGTAGAAGCCTCTTACCACAGTGGGCATGTTCACCCGTGGAGGCTCTGCAGGGGGAGAAAGGAGGCCAAAAGGTTACGCTGGTTCATCACAGCTGGGTTACCCAACACTATATAAACAATGTCAACTTGCGTTTTTTGTGCAAACATAAAAACAAAACACTCTCTTGACACATCTAAGAACATCAAGCCCATTCAATCTGAAAACAAAACAAAAAATAAAAAGCATTTATACAGTATTCAAACAAAACAAAGCAAACTAAATAAAAAAAGTATTTACACAGCGTTCAAACAGTTCAAAGTAGTGCTGTCTAAAGACCCGGTACTTCGGTACCAAGACGGTACTAAAAAATTTGAAATGTTACGGTACCAGGTTTTCTGAAGTACCGGTAGTACCGAGCAACGGGTTCTTGCTGCGCTACCCGAAAGGTGCGCACTGCACAGTTGCATCTTAAATAGTTTTCAAACAGTTAAGCTGAGTTAAACAAAACTAAACAGACAAAAGAAAACAGTATCTATACAGTTTTGGGAAAGGCTTACCTGGGATGATGTTGGTATATGACACACTAGAGAGTCTATGAAAGTTATAGCCATCTCCATCATTTCCAGACACTTTGAGGAAGAAGCTCTGAGATGGTGTTCGAAACTCTGGGATCCTCCAAATACCCCCTGAGCCTCCATCATCAGGCAAAGGCACAGGAATGGTGCGCAACGAGCGTCCCCCTAAAGATACCAGCTCCATATTGGTAACTAGACCAGGAGGCTTCAGACCTGAACACTTCAGCATCACGTGGGCTGGAACGCCTGGAGGAAAACAGGACATGTTAGATTTATAATTCTTAATAAAGATAAGTCATGTGCAAACATGAGCACAATTTGGTATTCATTTCTGGCACTAACTAGTACTAGTCCTCTTCCAGCACAATGTGGTTGGAGCAATTATTAAATTAAATATGACATGTTTTAAATCATTATTTAACAATTATGTTTTAATAGTTTTCATTTTTGAATATTTCTAGACTATCACTGGAGCAACCATCAAAGAAAAGGGTTTTCACATGATGATATAGTAATTAACCTTTAATTGGTCTCTCTCTGGTCCTGCTGAACTCTGTGACAGGTATACTAGAAAAACCTGCCCTAAAGTCCAGATTGCTCACACCTGTTACTCTAAGTGTGTGTCTCCCAACGCAGCCCACCTAGATGAGTGAAAAAGAAGGGTTCAATCACCAATATTTTTCAGAAGTATCTGCATTTAACAGTTATTAACTAATATCATAGTAGATACTGTTTAAAGCTTCTAGGTGACACCTTTAATGTCCATGGTCCTGGTCGAGGATTCTTCAGGTTGACCACCCGTGCTGAGTTTGGGATGTTGAGCAGTTCTGTCAGACCCTGTGTCTCTCCAACCACACGACCTATAATTATTTAGACATTGATTTTAAGAAGGTTTATTAATAGTGGCCCATGTAAAAAAGGAAGTCAGACATCTAAATTTCAAAGTGCAGTAATACCTGAACAACCGTTTAATTTGAAAGCATATGCCTACCAAGAGGGTCTTTGAGCTCAATTTGTGGTGCCGGACCACTCAATGACACGGTGACTTCTTTTAAACTGGGGTCAAAGGGCACCTCCCACTGAGTCTCCTGGGCAGTCTCATGATCGGATGAGAGAAGGTGGACCTTCATAGCCTGGACAGTTTCCTCAACCCATTTGAGAACCTAAACATTCATACAAACGATCAAATTCTGCTCCAAAAGTATTATAAAGATTCATAGTGAAGCAAGAAAATAATGAAGAATATTTGCGAGAGCAGCTTAAACACTAAATATCCTAAATATCTCGTTTTATGTTCAACAGAAAAAAGAAAGTCAAACAGTTTTGAATGTCATGGGGAGAGATCTTTATTTCTAGTAATCTAAGTTTTACCACATGACACAATCTATGAACAAAGGGTTCAAGAGAATATGCCTGGTGAAACTCAGGCCAACATGAATACATTCCAAGACAACAACTGCAGGAAAGGTAGGATCCTAATGACATCATCTGTTCATGTGGACTGTTCACTGTCTCAGAAGTATGTCACAAGCGGATCCTTATTAAACAGTGAGGAAATGAGATCAGATCATCTGTCAGAGAAAGAATGCACACTATTCCTGGACTGACAGGCTATTCATTTCTCAAAGAGCAGCACAAATAGTAAAAGATTGCTGTTCATCCTGTACAATCACAGAGAAGATATAGCGGATATATATATCTACATGGCAAAAAGCACAGGTAATCGATTAGTCATTTTAAAACCATTCTAGATGAGACAAGTAGTTTCAAATTTAGACATGAACAGTTTAAGTGGTTAGTTCACCAACTTAACAGTTTAAATACTGAATAAAATACTGTTTTTGCGCAAAAAAATCCCAAAATAACATCATATACTCAACAATTCTATGCATTACATCTTCCACCATTTTAGACAACATTATTCAGGCCCGTAGCCAGCCTAGTGCAAGAGGGGTTCTTTTTTTTTTTAAAGTGTAAATTTTTCTCAGTATTTTGTATTTGAGTATTTACTCATTTTGTATTTCATTTTGAGGTTTAAATACTGCATTTTAGTGA
>JAUMHI010000046.1:10084759-10116465 GCA_032359435.1 Enteromius unitaeniatus | reverse complement strand
GAATCAGCTGTGGTTGGCCCAATTTACCCAACATAAATCAGCTGTGTGTCAATTATTCAATTGTTTGTTTATTATCAGCTGAGATATGTTTTTGATATTGTTTTTGAACTGATATCATTGCAGAAGCAGAGGTTTTTATACTGTATCTAAGGTTTGGAATATTGTTTTTGCTATTGTGGGATGTTGTTTGTTAACATTCATAAATGCTACAAAAACAATCCATAATTTAGTTTGGAGGTATAGCATGTCTGTTAGGAAAATGTAAGCATTGTGGAAATGTGTTCACTGACTGCATATTGAGTTTAGAAAAAGTATCTGAAGTATGGTTAAGCGCTTGTTAGCGACTGATTACTTCCATTTCTGGCACTATAGCATTTCTGTGCGGTGTCTGAGATGTTAACGTGTCTCTAATAAGATCATTTCACAAACATGATCTCTGCACGATCTAATGTGTAGCGTCTGCTCACTGTCACACATTGTGGGCAACACTTCTCCCTCTTCATGTTTTGTCCAGTTTCTCCACTGCTAAAGAAACTCTTAAAAGTCCATGTTTGTACTCCTAACAATTTCCGACCTTAAGACTTTCATCTTAAGGTTTAAGATGCTTTCTGAAATACTTTTTTCTTTGCTTGGATCTCTTATTTGATTTTAGAAGGAAACACCCTCCTTTCTAAGAATTTTCTTAGAATTTTGTCACTAGTAGTGATGGGAAGTTTGGATCATCCTACAGACTCGTTCATTTGAGTCTCATTCAGCAAAATGAACAAATCTTTTTTCAAGTCATCTCATTCATTTTGTTCATTTTAAAAAAGTATAAATAAAATGTTGTTTTTCCCCTAACACATCTACTATGTACGCACACGCTGATCACATGCTATAAGAAATAAAAAGAAGATTAATTAATTTTACCTGGGTCTTCAGTCTATGATTAGCTCACCTCACCTCTTATCTGAGGTCAGGTGAAAAAAGTCTTTTTGGGTTGTTCATTTATAATGTGACGTGACAGCCCCATAAGTCAGAAAGAGAATTGATTAGGTCATCTATCGAGTCTTTCAAGTCGTTCATTTTTCGGCTTATGGGGGTCATGTGATGAACAAATGACTCAAACCCAAAGACTTAATAGATGACCTAATCAATTCTCTTTTCCGGCTCCGACTGCATTTGATAGGCGTATGGGGCTGTCACGTCACATTATGAAAGAATGACTCAAACCCAGAGACTCGAAAACAGGTGAACTAATTCCAGCCAGAACTTTGTGCAATGTGCATGCACAACTGAACAAATCACTCCCAGAGATGACTTGTTCTTCCAAGTCACATTAAAGATTTGTTCAAAATGAACAACCCATCACTAGTCACTAGGAGCAACTATTAGCACTAAGATTTTTCATAAATACTTCCCCAGTAGAGTGATCTGCTCTCAGAAACTAGTCCTTCATCATCTCATATCATGGAGAACATCATATTAGAAATGCCTTAGGAATGATGCAGGATCATGAGAATAACTCTGTTCATGTCTGTTGATTTCCACAGAAACACTCACCGACATTGTTCCCAGAACCAGAAAAGACTTCCTACAATGTAAGTCAGTAAGAAAACAAGCAGAAAAACGGACTGAGTGTGTTCATGTTCTTCTGTAGAAGGAGAAAGAAGAGTTTTATAATTGATGATGTAATGATGATTAGCACAGATATCTGCTCATCTGTACTGAGACACTGATCATACACTGAACATGAAGAGATCAAACAGATTCATAATTCCTGATTCTTATGTGTTTTATCTCCATCAGATTCCCATCAGCTCACACCAGATCTGAACACGGTGAATAAACACCTCCATCTGTCTGAAAACAACAGAGAGATTATTAACACTGACACAGATCAGTCATATCCTGATCATCCAGACAGATTTGATGGTGTGTGTCTGGTGTTGTGTAGAGAGAGTGTGTGTGTGTGGACGCTGTTACTGGGAGCTGGAGTGGATCTGTATTTGGTGTGTAGATATCAGTGTCATATAAGAGCAGTAAGTAACTCCGCTTTGCGTCGGGTCTTGATCACACTGTCGGGGCTTATTTTGCGATAACTACCGGCTGCCTGTCCATTATCCCGCTTATTACACGCTACTTGCCACATACGAAAAAAAAACTGCACATGAATATGAATTTGAAACATTTTATTGCCATATTTGTTTTAAAATTAACATTTTAATCCTTCCGTGAAACGAAATAGTACCTTGTGACTAACATAAGACAATTCATAACATCTACATACAAATATTTAATAATGGTTGTATTTGATTTATTTACAAGTATTAAATTGCACATTTCCATGAATTGTGAATTGTGACATGGTCTCAGCGGGGATGTTGAAGTTTATGTTTTTGGTAGAGTGAAAGTTTTCTCTATAGACTTTTTATTGATGGCACCTAAAAAACATAGAAATAATAAAAAACTTATCATTAAACTATGTTTGTGGTTGAATTTTATGATAAATATTATATTTAACACGAACACTTACTGTTTTCCAAGCTGTTGTCAGGATTTGATGAGAGTATACTGCTCCATTTCTGTCTGGCAGCGATCCCAGTAAGTCTGGCGAGGCATCGACCAATAAAATGACTCCATTCCCACCCCAGCCCCGCCCCCGACTCTGCTCTCTCAAGTTTGCATTTACAAGTGCACAAGTGAGTTTTGCTACAGAAATATCGGAGCGCTGGGATTTGAGGTTGTGCTGCCAGAGAGGTAGTGAGTGCCGACTTGTGGTGGTATGTGTAGTACACAATTGTGCCTGACATTTTGTTCGTGTGAATGACACTTTACACATTTGTAACTATTAATCTGAATTCAAAACACAGGTGTTCTGAGTCTGTGTGTGCAAATAGATAGATGCAGCTTTTCACATCAGAGCTGCGAGTATAAATTTCAACTTACAAATACAAATATTAATTTTACAAGTTCTCACATTCAAATTAGCAAGCTCTCGAGTTTTGCTATTGTTTTACCTTCATACTTCTCTGCCTCGTCTTTCTAGATGTAGTTGTACATCAAACCACACTTTCCGAACTAGACCAGTTGCTGTGTCTGGCGACAGCACATCGGAGTTTCGTATTAGATGCATGTCTGCTGGTGAGATCGGTGGATGATGGTGACCAGCTTTACGAATGGCTTTAATTGTAGATTTAAAAACTGCATTGCTGGAGTTGAAGGTTGGACTTTTCAGGATATCAAACTTTTTAATATATCTATTGAATAAATCTGACCCTTCGCACTTTGAACAGATGCATAAAATGATCATAATACCTTATTACGATCCTCTGCTTCATACTTGTTGTGGTCTGTCTCCATTTTTGTCTCTTTTAGCCAGTCTGTGAGAAGTTTTATTGCCCATTCTGTATTTTTTTGTGTGTTGGCTTCATAGCTGCAATGCTCTATTTTGTCAAGTTCAGTCTCAGTAAGCTCTCTGTGTCTTGTCGTTGTTTGTTCTTCGTAATTCAATTTTCGTTTTTTAGTCTTAATTGGGGAGTCATTTGATTCGTTCAAATCCATCCACTGTTGAAACGTTTTGTTTTTACAGAACATGTTAAAATTAATGTCGAAATTTTTCATTGTTAATTGTTGTCCAGTGTTTGCCACAAGATGGTGCCAAACAGTAATCTTTGTTGGCGCGGAGGGATTTTAAACATACAAGTAGTACCGGCTATGCATTATTACTTTGGAGCGGTTATTATTTGAAAAGAATGAACCTGCAAATGTCTGAACTGACCAATCAGAATCATTCCAGAGAGCCGTGTAATAAGTTAAATTTAGTTCTAGTTGTTGGGTCATTAATGTTGTTTGACGTCTGTTGCTGTGGATTCCCTGCTTGTCTGTGTCTTTGCCTCTTGGATCATTAAAAGGATTGCATTTCAGAGATTTGGATCTGCTTCTTTCATTCGCCACACACGGACCATGACAGAATGACCCGACTTTAAAAAGAAAGTGAGCGGCGTGTTTTTTTACCGGTTTGTTTGTTTCAGTGTTTTGTCAGTTTTGATTTTTTCGTTTTCCCCATGGATGTCTTAACCAGCCCGAATTATCTCCTCCGCTCGAGGGCCATACTGTACCAAACTGGGCCATACTGTTTTTGGACCTTGCCTATTTCACCAGCTATCCGGACAGCACGCTCTGGCGTGGACACTGGCGAGGAATGGATCTTCATTCACAGTATGTCGCGTTGAAGAATTCACCAGTGCCACTCCAGACCCAGAGCCCAGCCCACCATCTCCCCGCATTGCTGAGCCCCTTTTTGAGCCCACCGCTGATTCCATGGCAGAGCCCAGCATGACCGATGAGCCATCGCAATTGAGCGCGACAGAGCTGAGGTACGCTACAGAGCCAAGGACTGTAACGACAGACCAGGTGCGAGGCTCCACCCACTGGGGCTGTATACAAAGGACAAAGTATTCAGGAAGACTCTAGTGCCCACGCCTCGGGCACGGGTCTGCCAGCTGCCATTGACATCATGGCTGGATGATCCCTCCCCCTCAGAGTCTTGGACTCCACCTCGTCCCTCCGACCGTCGGCTTCACCATGCCACATAGCTCCCTCCTCTCCATCGTGGCCCGTCAGTCCTCCAGCTCCGCCTCAGTCCGCTGTCGCTCTTGCTCCACTGCAGCCTTCCTGATCCCCGTCTCCGCATCAGTCGCCATTGCCATCTGTTTTGCCTTGGCCCATTTGGATCATTATTGTCGCCCTCGATCTTCGGCTCTCCGTCCCCGCTTCGGGCTCATCCAAAGCTCCACGTTTTGGCTGGGTTCTGGGTCCTCCCAGACTTCTCCTGCTCCAGATCCCTCCTGTTTCCTCCCTGGCTCCTCTCTCCGTCGTCACCGCCTTGGACCCTGTTCATAGTCCTCCTCCCAGCTGCCCATCCACCTGACTTTGACTTTGGTATTCTGTCTTTTATTTACGCCGCGAGGACGCGGCTTCTGGGAGAGGGGTGAACTGTAATGTCCCGCACTGTGTTTGTTGTCATTTCCCCATGTGCTCTCTGTGACCTAGTTTCTGTGTAGTGTTGATTATGTTCATGTGTGTCTTGTTAATTAGAGCGATTGTCTGTTCTATATAAGTTATGTTCAGTTTAGTTCTAGTTGTTGGGTCGTTAATGTTGTTTGACGTCTGTTGCTGTGGATTCCCTGCTTGTCTGTGTCTTTGCCTTTGTCTTTGTCATTAAAAGGATTGCATTTCAGAGATTTGGATCTGCTTCTTTGATTCGCCACACACAGAATGTGACATTATCATTATTTATTATTTAATATTACTATTTTATAAACATGATCTGCTTGAAACTAGCATGGCGTGGCCAGGCTGTGAAATTTTTAACATAAAACTAGTTAAACCCTCTGTAAACTGACTTGGAAGAGCAGCTAAACCAGCTTAAACCAGTCTAGCAAACCAACTAAGGCTGGTTTAGGATTTTTGAACATGTACTGTTATATTTTAATATATATATAGTAATTATATTTTATCAACATTAATATCTATATTCATTCTCAGCTGTAGACAAGCATAGGCTGGTCTTGGCTGTTTTGATGGTTTAGGGGGGTTTGAGCATCTGTATATTTAAAACTGTTAAACTATCTGTTAATCAGTTTGAGAGAGCAGCTAACCCAGCTAAGACCAGAAAAGTTTAGTTTCTTCCAACACAGTTTGAAACACAAATACAAATTCTAATGAACTCATGCAGCAACGCAACCACTTATAACATTCATTTTCATTTTCTGCACTTTCTCCATCCCTCTCTCTGCTGTGAGCCAATAAGTTGTGTTGCTGTAACGCCTTTCTGTCTGTCACCGGCTGTCTTTGTGATCTCAGCGGTTTACAAGGTCCCCAAGGGAAGGCCACATTAAAAGGTGAGGAAAGGACTGGCACCATCCCCCTACCAGTCTAGGACTGACGTCTCTTCTCTGACTGGGGGGCTGGGTTGACTCTTCCGGAGAATTGGATGGAGGACCGGGGGTGATTGTGTTAATTACATACTACCAGACAACATGTGCTTCTCATCAGCTCCTTGGGCACCCTGCCCCCCCAAGGCTAACAGATAGCTGGTTTGAACTAGGCTACATTGTGTAAGCGTACCTGAGAACACAGTATTCTCTCTGCAGTCTGTGACCAGATGTGGAATTTCAACAGATTTCATGA
Organism: Enteromius unitaeniatus; assembly: GCA_032359435.1. Lineage (NCBI taxonomy): Eukaryota > Metazoa > Chordata > Actinopteri > Cypriniformes > Cyprinidae > Enteromius > Enteromius unitaeniatus. The sequence continues at coordinate 10,110,291 of JAUMHI010000046.1, read as the reverse complement.
TTGTGACAAACATTCAGTAATAGAAACTGAGAATTCACTGAGATGTAAATGTAAATGGCAAATATGAAATACAATCATGTTGCTTAAAGGTGCACTCAGTGAGTTTTTGTTCATATTTAGCTTATGGATTTTAGTCGGTGTAGCTCTATATTTAAATTAGACAAAAATGAAAATGAGGCTGTGACAACGTAAGTACAGTGCATAGAATGTATTATACTGTTGTTTGACAACACACCAACTGTGCAGCTAATAAGGCATCAAAGTGTGAAAAAAAATGTAATTTACAAAAGCTAGCAGATTTGGTGAAAAGATGTGAAACAGAAACTTTATACAAGGTGTGTTATTGTAAAGAATGTGAGTCTTTCCCTCACAGCCTCATTTTCGTCAACATTAAATTCAGCATGGCGTCGATAACCTCACTGAGGTCTGTAAAGACATTTGCTCTGACACACATAGGCTTGGATGTCATTTCCCACCAAAACTGTTTGTTTATCTTTTGTTTCAATTCTTGATTTTTCTTGATTTCTAACATTATTGGATTAAATGCATTGTTGGTGATTTTTGCTGTTACATTTTTCTCCTATTCCTGTCATACTTACTGTCTTCATAACAATATAAAGGGATCGTGTCATTATTAGCATCACAGTAGTAGTACTTCTTAATGATCATGTGATGTTAACATGGTGGCTTCCCAGGAGAGAGCAACCCTACATGTAAACACACTTCTAAAAATGTAAAGTAATTTTAATGATTTTAATTTCTCTTGTGTAAATCTTCTGTAATCAGCAAAAACTGACAGTGCACCTTGAAACATCACTTAACGATGCCATGGACCTTTCAGCGGTCTCTGGTGGTCAAGATGTTCCTAGCAGCACGAACACCTTTATTCCTATTAGTTCATGGCCTCACAAACTTCTCAAAACTTTATTAAGTGTTACTCCTCAGTATGTATTCCACCAAATCACTTTCATGAGTTAAAGTAACTGACACGGATGATTTATAATTGACTTTGTGCAACTACCTGGATCATGGAAAGGAACCAGCACGAAGTTCTTGATAGGTCTTGTTCTGCGGCTCAGGGTTCTCTCCAAGATCCGAGAAGCACCATCTATCACCTGTTTGAGATCGTCGTACATTGAGCCGGTAACATCGAAGACAAAGGCCAGTGTTGAAGCGCTGTCATCCGCGCCGGAGTGTCTCTTCACCGGAGAGACGGATGAGGAGAGCGCGCTGGTGGTCAGCGCCAAAATGAGGAAACTAACGAGAAACTTACTCATTCTTGCTTGAAATTCATTAGACCTCTATTTAAACGAGTCATGTGAAGAAGTAGCCGATAAAATGAATTCTTAAAAAAAGTTAAACATGTCAACCAAGTGATGGTGGGAGAAAACAAGGATCATTTACTTAATCAGTTAATTTACAAAAAAAAGAAAGTTTTAAATCGTCCCTGAAGAGTTTAATCAGGTGCCCTGGGTTCCTAGAAAAAGTTCGGATGTAAATAATCCTACTCGCGCTGGACAAACGCTACATGGAGTAAATTCCCGGCGTCTTGTCCCGTTCTTGGCTGAGTTTCGGAGAAAGCTTGTAAGAAGCGCGTGGACCCTCTAGAGCTGAACACTGCAGTGTTGGGGAGGGGTGTGAGGAGTCCTTACAACCTGATTTTTTGGTGTGTAACTTGACCCGACTGTGACTCCCAACCCCATCCCACATGGCCTGCTCCAGTTTAACAGGGAGCTACTCAAGAAACCCGTGCCAACTGCCATGAGAGATAGAATACTGGTGTATATTGTTGTGCCATCTTCTGCATTACAATAACAAAGTCTTGACAGGCAGCTCCACTACAAAACATATGGCGCCGGTTTCCCAGATAGGAATTAGATTAAGCCAGGACTAGACCTTGGCTAATTTAGGACATTTAAGAATTTTTAGAAACATGTCTTACAAAAATGCATTATCTGTGAGCATTTTAAGACCAAACAATGACAATAAAGTATTTTAAGATATCTCAGTGCAAGCTTTTTCTAGTTTAGACAGCTCTTAACTTTAATTTCATTCTAGGACTAGTCTTAAACCCTGTTCGGGAAACTACCCCATGATGTTTATCAGCATTAGTGTTGCTCAGCACTTATGCAATTACTTTCTAACACGACTTGTTGACACTGAAATGTAAAGTGTGACTGGAAGACAGTGTGGGGCAAGTTGTCCTTGTTTACTCTAGTAAGGTTTCATTTGAACGTGTCGGAGTAGACACATACCTTAAGGTCTTGGCTACTAGAAAGTGGTCTCACTGTTATTTCACTGCGTTCAACAGACTTTAAAAAAAAAAAACAGCGGGACATGTTGTCACAAATTAACCTACTATAAAAGAACTTCTTATATAGGCATTTAACCTACATTTAAACAATAAAACAAACGTAATTAATTAAATAAAGCAGTCATCATTTTAAATAGTATAAAAATATATTGATTTTATAATTAAAAATGTCACTTTTATTAAAAAAAAAAAGTTAAAATAATCAACTTACTGCATGTCAGAATGCATGCCAGTGTGGTTTTATTATGTTCACTTTCTTAAACCACTTTCCATTCCATCGTGGAGTTTTGAGGACAGAATGCATGAAAGTTTAATTTATGAGCATATGAAACTAACATACAAAACCGATAATAGAGAAAACATGCTCTCGTACTACTAGACTCAAAACATAACAGATACTTAAATACAGCCTTTGTGACAACTAGCCTCAACCTCTCTCACATTCTTCTTGGGAGGAATATTTAGTGCATGGATAGAGTTGAAATAATTTTAGGTTTATTAATAGAGTGAGTTTATACTCAGCTGCCACACAGCTAATAATATACATGCTATTCTCTGGACTCGATTTAACGTGTGGCATAAATGACAAGGCTCCAGTAGAGGCATCCCAGATGCTTTCTGGAAGGAAATACTTCGGATACGCCTCGACCCTATTGTATATCCGGATGAATTATGTTGCTATCAGTTATTCTCAGATACATGAATTAAACCTCACGCAACGTTTGGTCATAATAGTAATTTATTGTTGCTTTAACTTGATAGAGAGGCAGCAAAAGCTGTCAAGTTGATAATAGAACATTACAAAAAAGGAAGGAAAGGAGGTCTTTGAGGATGTCAATGACCCAGTAACCTCCAAAAATAGCAGTCACTATGTACTATTTACATGGTAGCCTTTAGATTTTTCTGGAACGACACCAAAAAGAATTAGCGTGAGCTTTATGACAGTATACAGATGTTGTTTCTGCGATAATTTAACACATGGTTGGTCAAGTGATCAAGACGCACCCAAATAGCCTTGCCAAATGATACAATGCCATTTAAAGACATTGAACTTAGGAAATGATTTCCTCTTCAGCATAGGCATATTGTTCTGTTTTGGTCATTGCAGAAGTCTTTCAAATAAGCCTTTTTAAAATATAGGTTCTAAACTGTTTTTTTTTTTTTTTGCAGTCTGATCTGAAAGTGTTTTTTTTTTTTACTCAGTGTTAACTATACTTTACTTTTAACTATACTAACTATACTTTATAATAAACTATAAGACACTTTTGTGCAAAGGTTCTGCAGATATTAAACGTTCTTCATAGATGCCAGTAAAGAACCTTTATCCAGAACACAAAACCAGTCATAAGTGTCATTTTTTTTTTAAAAACTGAGATTTATACATAATCTGAAAATAAACTGTCCATTGTATGCATTATTATGATAAAGCAATATTACAACTATTTAAATATATCTGGAATCTGAGGGTGCAAACAATTTTTTTTTAACAATGCATATTACTAATCAGAAATTATGTTTTAATATATTTACAGTAGGAAATTTACATGGAACATGAATTTCATTTAATGTCCTAATGATGTCATTTTTAAAATAATTTGACCCATACAATGTATCTTTGGCTATTGCTGCAAATATACCCCAGGGACTGGTTTGTGGTCCAGGGTAACTTTTTTAAAGTTTCACCCAAAAAAGAAAATCCTGCCATTCATTTGCCCTCAAGATGTTCCAAACCTGTATGAGTTGTATGAGAGTGGTTTTCTCTTGAACACAAACGTAAGAATATTGGTAGCAAAAGAGTTATTGGTAGCCATTCACTTCCATATATTTCTGTCATTATTTACTCATTCCATTAATTCTGAACACTAATTCATTCAAGAAATATCCCACTTTTTTAAGTCTGTACAAGTCAATGCGATCCAGCGTAGTTTTGTTGTTTCAGAATTGCATACTGTATTGAAAAGTTGAATATTGTTTAAGACATCTTCTTTTTTGTTCCACTGAAAACAGAAAGTCAGGTTTGGACTGACATGACGGTGAGCAAATGCTGAATTCTGGATGAACAATCTCCTAACTTAACAGTCATGGAAAGTTTTTTAAATCGAAAGCAAAATGTTAATGGAAAAGATAAATAAAAAGTTGATCATATTTCCATATCAGTTTACTATTAGAAAAGCAGTGTGTCTGTAAAAATGAAATACTCTAACATGCTGTTTGCCTGCATCCTTCCAAGTCTTCTCATTTTTCCAAACAGCCGGTTCATCACCCTCCGCACTTAACAATGTGGGATAAATAATCCAGACCTCACTGCAAAAAACCATGTTTATGACCCTTCATGTAACAATTCGTGCCTGTGCGAAACATTCATTCCTCCGCTCCTCTATTCACTGTTATTCTCTAGCTGTCCCGTGTGACTAGGGTGTGAAGTCTGTTTTGTTTTAGTGCTGGATCTGGAAATTAAGCCTGCGAGCTGAGCGTGGGGTCCGTCTTACTTTAGTCAGCGAGAACTCTTTTAGTTATTGCTGATTCAGAAGCCCCAGATGTTGTGTTGACTGGGCCACCGGCCTTGAGCAGCACATAATGAAATGGAAGACGTGCCATAGACGCACAATGAGAGCTTCATTACTGCGGGGCAGGGCATGAGCTTTCAAGAGGCAGAAACAAGCCATCACAAGACTTGACTGATACCTAAAACCCTTGTGTGCCTTCATGAACTGTTGCAAGGTCATAATTAAAATTAGACAGTATTTTTTTGTAATCCTTTTCATGATAAAGACCTACATTTTTTTCCTAAACAAAGGCTGCTCTAATTTTTATATGTAAGATCAGTTAATTTTGTGTGAAGACTGGTTATATTTGTTTGACATATATGCATTTTATTTTTTCCCCTCATGATTTCTTAAAATGTAATATTACATTTTAGTAAATTTTTTTTTTAACAATAATGCTTTGCATTTAATATATTAAATGTCATATATAAACATGTTAATAGATTATTTTAATGATGATATTTTAAATACATACATTAAATGCATTATATATACACACATATACAGATATTTCTTGCTCACCAATGCTATTTTCTGATAAAAAATACAATAAACAAAAAAGTCCCATTTTATTACAATTTAAAATAATTATAAATTAGATTGTATTTTAAATTGTAATTTATTCTTGGCATGGCAAAGCTGAATTTTCAATGTCCAGCGATCCTATTATTATGAATGTTGAACACAGTTGTGCTGATTAATATTTTTGTGGAAACTGTGATACATTTTCATTCAGAATTCTTTTATGAATATAGAGTGTATTATGCAAGAGGATTTAACTGAAAAAGAAAACTTTAACAATGTTCTTGTGGTTCTCTGAAAATGGCACATACTGTGAGTGAGACGTCTATTTTATATATATATATTTGTATGTGAATTTGATTTATGCTCTGTGACAAAATTGATTACTCCAGGGATTCATAGACCACAGAGAACTGTTTTGAAAGCGTGCCAGCGAATCCATTGTGCTGATGGAAGGTCCATGCGCCTATGGAAAACTGTCCTATTATGAGCACAGCTATTCTACACATACCACACAGTGATGAAAATGTAAGCAGCCATTGTTGAAATATCAAGAGAGCACGCATCAGATATTAAAACCTCTATCTTACTTACCAATGGCAAATAACATTAGAGCCAATTATGCAGTGACTCCAATTTAATCATCAGCCAGAGAGTGACTGACAAAGCACGAGACCCACTCAAACCCCCCTGGCTCATACCCAAGTACTTGCTTCAGTTTTGAGGCGCAACTGTTCAGGAATAATAAGCATAGTAATGTTGCTTGGTTACAGTGTCTTGTTTAGGAAGTTGCTTTAAGACATCACAATGACTTTTGCCAGCAGTGTATGGGCACAATCTTCACAATTGGAGCTGTGTACCGCAAACATAAATTAATCTCCTTACAAGCAAAACAGGCTTGTAACAGATGTCATCCATACACTTCAGGGTAAACAAGAAATAAATAAAATATCAACAGTCTCTTAAATTATATATTAAGCACACATCCACAATATCCCAGCGAAGTGTGATTAAAAATATGAAATGTTTACACATATTTACATATTTCCATGCTTTTCTTTAGCTATCAGTGCCATCGATGTAGTCTCCAGTGTTTTTTGGGGGGGAAGAAAAAAAAAACACTGCTGAAAATCCAATGGAATCTAGCAGTATAACATTCACACACGTTTCAGGATGACAGGTTCTTCTTTTCTGCCATTGTTGTATGCTAAAATGTGATTTGCTTGTGGTGAGAAAGCTCAGTCTTAAGTATCCTGAATGAGAGGTCAAACGATGAAGACTCATCTCCTTATGAGCTTTGTGGGATGGCATCGCACTGGATTCTTTGCTGTACCTGTACAACGAGTAAGGGAATGGATCATTTTACGTAAATGATAGTTCACTCAGAAATGACAATTTTGTCACTCATTACTCACCCTTGTTCCAAACCTGTAAGAGCATGGTTCATCAATAAAGATATTTTTTTATGAAATCCGAGAGCTTTCTGACCTTGCATAGACAGCAAAGCAACTGACACTTTCAAAGCCAGTAAACGTAGTAAGGACATTGTTAAAATAGTCCATGTGACATCAGCGATTCAACTTTCATTTAATGAAGCTATAATAATATCAAAAATATTGACCTTATTCAACAATGAATGGGCTTTCTATGCAGTGTCAGAGAGCTCTCGGATTTCATCAAAAATAACTTATTTGTGTTCTGAAGATGACAACAGCCTTTTCGAACAATACATGAATGATTAATTATTGACATAACTTTCATTTTTGGGTGAAATAACCCTTTAAGAAACAGCTCACTTTCAATTCATGAGTTGGTGTTCAAATCCAGCTTGCTAAAAACTGATTTTGAATTCAAACGAAATTAAGAAGAAATTACCCAATTGTAGTTTCAATTATTTCATTAGTTCAACACAAGTTGTGCAACAATATGTACATAAACATATGATCCATTATTTATTTCCATTTATCCCTCAAAATGTTCCTGAACTTTTTTACATTCTACTTTTTTCTCTAAAATGTCTAGTTAATTTAAACTTAATTTTGCAATAAAATACCACACAATACACACGGAACTGTTTGAATTGAGTTCTATAAATGTAAAGAAAAGAATAATATAATTAAACAATGTTAATTCTCAAGTGTATTAAATGCTTCGGTGTGAATAAAGTATGGCATTAATTGAAAAAGTGCTCTTCCACCAAAAAAAAACATATATTTCAAACTTATTATTATTTTTTATAATAATATATTATATATTATTTATGCCGAAAATGTTTTAGAAAATACTATGTCGTCAGTATGGGCATGTCTTTTGCTATCTCAACTCAAATTCAAGTTTAAATTCAGAAACTGAATCGCTTTTTAAATTTAATTCTGAAAGATGTACACCTCTTGATTAATGCTGTTCAAAGTTTTTTAGTACACAAGGTAATGATATGACTTCCATGAGGTAAGACAAGGCCAGCAAATGGATGCACAGCTGACCTTGATGTAATCTTAATGTCAAAAAAACCTGTTAATAACAATAACAATGTCATTCAACCATTTACTGGCTGTCATTCAGAAAAAGCTATAAAACTCTAAAGTGTAAAAAAGACATCCTAAATCTAAACAGTCACCCCATTTCGATATATTTCTTTCTATATCCTTTTCCTGGCACTCACTTGCAGACAACTCCTAAATAACTAATTTAAAAGAGTCATAGGTACATCATATTGGGCAAATATAAATATAATATATATAAATGCATATATATAAATTTGCTCTGTTATCTGCTACTAAGTGTCTCTTTACACTGTTTTCAGTAAATTGTAATTATGACTATAAAAGTACACTAAAACAATTATAATATACAACATTGGATGTATTCAGATTTAATGAAACTGCTGGATGCATTTCTATTCAGCACAACATACCTGTATCCTTAAGACAAGCTGCTACTATACAAGGCCATCATAGAGTGACAGAGCTTGGACAATAGAGGGATCTGCCTTTGATCCCTCCTGGAACTCCTGAAGGGTCAGCTTCCCATCAGCATTCTGGGTAAACAAACAAACATTGTTTAGAATCACAACTGTCTCAAATGCAGAGTAGAAACAACTGTGTGTTATTTTAAGGTTGTTTGTGGTTTTATGCGAATGCATGACACTTCAAACGAATGCGGAATAGACTTTAAGGTTATATCAGTTTACATACTAGAGGATACTAAAAAAACAGCCATGAGGATTTTCAATTATGCATGAGGAAAACACTCTCCCACATTTAAGATGTCTCACATGCCCAGCAGGGGGCGAGTGCTAACAGGCTGCTCCACTGAGGAAAAATGAAAACGTTTCTTTCACCTTAAGTGGCTCAGTGTAAATTTGCAGTTTGAAGAAGCATTAGGTACTTAAAATAACCTTATTGGGTGCAGATCTCATCTGAGAATTGCTACAGTATTGGAAAGCATTCCGTCTCTGTCAACATTCCCAAACCAGTCCCAATCTCATCTTTCAGGGCTTGAGTGGGCATTAATGCTAGGCTCCAATGTTAGCAGTAGCGCATGCCAAAATGGCGTTTATAGACCCGAGGGCAGCGTTAGTGACGCTAGCTTTACCACAGATATGAGCTCTTATTCCTAACTGTATCCTTGATCTGCACTGGATTCATGATGAGAATACGGTTAGTAAATTGAATCCGAGCTATAAATTAGTCTGACCTGGTTTAGAGATGGTTGATCGCTAATCGTCATTGTTGAGTTTGGGCTGCATAAAAATCCTTAGTCTTTAAGGAAAAATCCACCCACTGATGTCATTATTTATGCACCATCATGTCATTACAAATCTGTGCACATGTCTTTCTTTTGCAGAGCCAAGAACATTTTCCAATTAGTCTACTTCAGTGTTTTCCACAGATTTAGTAAAATAAATCCACAAATTGAATAAAATAAACAGCCTGCTGCATAATAGCATGGATTATTAAGCGGTTCAGTGTGATTGGGGTCAAGAAGAAAGGACATATCCGTACTTTATCCATCATGGCAAAAATGCGATCCACTCTCTTCTCTGGCGTGTTTTCTTCTTCTGGAAGGTCCACTGTATTTCCCTTTACAAAAAAAGTCATGTTAAAGACATCTGAGAAATTTTACTGATTAAATGAATGCCATATGTTCTGACTGTAATTACAGCAGAAATGAATGGTGACTTACCACCATCTGATAGATTGCATCTACGATATTGAGCATTTCGTCACGTGTGATATAGCCATCGTTATCAAGATCATAAAGCTTGAAGGCCCCTAAAGCGTGTAACAAGAAATCATGGTGAGTGTGTGCAGAAATGTTATGCTGATAAAAGTTTTCTGTGAATGTGCAAGACTTCCGATTCATTAGCTGTGAATTAGCAAGAATATTGTCTAGTAAACTGCACTACAAACCAGTGTGTTTATAATTAAAATAATACATTAAAATAATATGGTAAGAAATACCAGTTTGCAATATCAAGCTATATATATATATATATATATATATATATAGTGCTGAAAAAAGCACCATTAGGCATTTTGATAGGCCGAGTTTAATTTCTTTTGATTATGAATTGAAAAACAATGTTTGCAGAGTGCAGACATGTACTGTAAGCACTACAAGGAATGATAAATGCAGGATTGGGTGATAAAGGCATGCTTTGTATGAGCCAAATCATTGCCCTGCAATTACAGCAGTGAAGAGCGACTCTTTCATCTCGCCATCTATGGTTTTCTCTTCACTCCAGCACTTCAGGACGTTCCACCCATACAGCCCTACTTCATTCCACTCATCTACAACAAAAAGGCAATCCTACAACTCAAACAGCAGAGTGCAAACACAGGTCAGTGCCTGGGGTGAAGAGTCAACAGAGAGAAAGGAGGTACATGACCCGTATATGTAAAAGAGTCTGTTTAAAATCAGCGAGAAAATTGCTTTGGTTGTTATACATTGAGATTTTACAAAACACAGTTCCCCAAAAGTATTCAGACACTTTAGCCTCACCCAATAATATATGAATGTATTTATGTGTGTGTGTGTGTATATATATATATATATATATATATATATATATATAAGAAAATAAATATATATAAAATGTAGCAAATATACATAGATTTAGATTTGTCTTTTATGCCAAAATCATTGGGATATTAAGTAAAGATCATGTTCCATGAATACATTTTATAAATTTTTCTACAAAAATATGCAGTATTGGAACTTAATTTTCGATTAGCAATATGCATTGCTTTCTCAATTGAATTTCTCAATATATGTCACGATCAGCTGGATGGGCCAGCACAGCTCTGGATGGCACTCCAGCTATTCACGAACTGTGTGTGTGTTTGTGTCTGTTTTCATTCATGGACTCTCATTCAGTACTCATGTCTCCGCCCACTCATCTGTTGTCAGGTTTCCCATTGATGTCTCCACCCCCTTGTATGTTGCCATAGCCACTCATTGCTAGTCTACACCCTCTGACCTAGTTTTCAGGGTATAAAGCCTCCCTATGGATCATTGTTTCAGTGTATTGCCGTCAACTCTAGTTTCATTCATTCATTCGTGTTCCTGTTCTCTGTGTATCTTCGCCTGTACCTGGATATTCTCTCTGTCTCGCATGGGTTTTTATTAATCAAAAACTAGCTTACAGCGGAGCTTTTCATCCAAAGTCCCACGTGAGGTCACAGACAGGGCCTGAATGAACTCTGAGAACTCAATCCGTCCATCCTGTGGAAAAAATAGATATATATTATTTATTTAAATTAATTTCTACTAACAGCCTACCAATAAAATATAACACTAAAAGCTAGATCATACATTATTTAACTAACAGTGAATGTCTCGGTTACGTATTGTAACCCTCGTTCCCTGAAGAAGGGAATGGAGACAGACGAATAGGAATCTCGCTTCGAGATGGCAAATCTACTCTGCGTGTATATAAACACGCCAATGAAATTGGCATATGCTGATTACCATCCAGCTGTACCTAATCTCAGTGCGAGGATAAGTAGGTCAGCGGAACCCTTTAGGTGTTCTTTTAGACGACCCAGAGCTAGACATACTGCTAACAGCTCGAGGCAATTGTAGTGACAATGCAGATGGGGTTCCGTCCACACCCCTGACACCATTGTACGTGGCCCCCCACCCGGTGGTAGAGGCATCTCTGAACACAACAGCATGCCTGGAGACCTGCTGTAGGGACACTCTTGCCCAAAGAAACGTCAGGTCTGACCACGGGGAAAAGAATAGATGGCAGGCCGAATTTTCACCCGACCCTCCACCGGGAGAGGGAGTGGTGAGCTCACCAACTCCCGAAGAACAGTACCTTCCATCCCTGGTTCGCCCGACCTGGGCCCTCCTGCCCTTCCCTGCAGGGGCCTGGACAGGCTGGGCGGGAGCCCGGCTGCCGGCTCCTTGACGCAGCCAATGTGAAGGTTGCTGCGCTGGCGGCGGAGGAGAGGAGGTCCACCCTCGGCGACGAGCAGGCTGTGGCTGTGCCAGCGGGGTCCGGGCAGCAGCTGGCCACCGTGGCAGGATGTGACGGATAGCCTCAGTCTGCTTCCTGGTGGCGGAGAACTGCTGGGCGAAACAGCCACAGATGGCACTCTTGGACTACAAAGGTAGACATCGCACGATCCAGAGCCCGCGCCAAAACCTTCGTCACATGTAGCCTGAGGTTAGTTGTCTCACGGACTTCTGATAGAACTTCCGGGTCGTGGCCACCCTCGTGCAGGGCCTTCAGTGCCTTGGCCCGGGAGGGGAGCAACGGGTTACCCTGCCAGGAGGTAGAAGCCTGAGGACAGAGTTGCATCGCAACAGACCTCTCCACCTGGGGGACCCCCGTTTAGCCCCTAGCTGCGCCACCGTCAAGGGTGGTGAAGGAGGACGAGCCACCGGGACGCTTCCTTGCAGTGAAAGGTGCTTCCATGACCGAGTAAGCCCACCATGCACTTCTGGGAAGAAAGGCATCGGGGGGGATCCCTGAGCACCAGAACGGGCCTCACCGAGTTACCAATCGTCCAGCCAGGAGGGTTCAGAATGAGATGGAGGATTCCACTCAATCCCAACCCCCCCAGCGGCCCGGGCAAATATAGCCACTAGGCCTGGATCAGCGTCAGGCATGGTCGAACGTCCAGCGGACGCCGCCCCGGTCGATGCGTCATCTCCGGAACTGTACTCTCCTTCCGATGCTGCAACCGACATCTGTTCGTCGGAGCAGCCCCAAAGGTGCCATCTGGGACCGTTTCTGGTGATCTGAACTGCCCCGATGAAAACTCCAGCGGTATCGGAAAGTGGACGAGAGGGGGCGCTCTCTGAGGAGAGTTTCCACCTGCCGCCGTAAGACAAGCCCATCCCTCCCCAAAAGAGGAAGCTCCATGAACACTGCCAGATCGCGGAAGCACAACGCGGAAGCACAGTGCTCCAGAGCGCGGAAGCACAACGGGGACCCCACCACCTTCAAGATAGTGAAGCCTGGTCCACAGCCCCGAAATGGTCATGCTACTGCAAGCAGAACATGGCTCATCCACGAAGACCGTCTCAGCATGCTTGAGACCCAGGCACTTTAGACAGCATTCGTGACCGTCCACCGGCACCAGGTAACAGCCGCACCCAAGAACGCACGGGTTGTATGACATCCTGAAAAAGACGCGTCTTTACAAAGACGTTCCACCCGTAAGCCTGTCTCTTTAGGCTTGCTCTTTTTGTAAAGGCTGAAGCGCACAGGGACAATGGATGCTCGGAACACAAAAGCCTTGTAGTGCAATGCAATTGCGACCACCACTCGACTGGAACCACCACCGCTGAACCCGCAGTGACACCAGCCCTCTCTGTCAGGTGAGTACAAATGCTCAGGAACTGCTGCATGAACTGCTCGGCTCCGAAGCAAAAAGTTAATGAACGCTTAATCCACTGACCTACTTATACTAGCGCTGCAATTAGGTTCAGCTGGATGGTAATCAGCGTATGCCAATTTCATTGGCATGTTTATATAAACGGAGAGTAGATTTGTCATCTTGAAGCGAGATTCCTATTCGTCGGTCACCAACGTGACTCGGAGTGACCGACTGAAAGGGAAACCTGTTAAATGCTGTAAAAAAAGGTTACGTTTTTTCATGATGTCTAAAGCTCTAACAAATTTCTAAGTTTAAAAAGGTTCCTTATTGTAAAGTGTTACCCAGTAGCCTTCTTTTGATTGGCAGAGTAAACTGGGCCAGTGGGCTGCTATTCCTGTCCCACCCCCTGCTCTTCCTTGGGGCTACAGTCTGGCACCATCAGCCATTACAAAATGCATTCCACTTCCAAATATCCAGCAGATACGTTATGACACATTTAATGATTTGTCTTTTGAAACCTCTCTAGAGCAAGAGAGGTAAATGAATGCAGTTTCATGTTATTTTGTACACAGCTTTAAAATCTTCCAAAATATGTCTTAAATCCTCAGGGAGTGGAAACGCTCAACTTGCTTGTTTAAACCTTTTTAAATTGTGTGAAATTTCAGAATATGCACTCTGTTTTCTGTCATCTTCACATCAAATTTAACTAGTGGGCTTAAGGAAGCTCTGAGAAGTCAATATCAATGACAGACAGCATTTAGGTCCTGTAAATAAAATTATCCAATCAAAGAATTGTTCCACTGGGAAGCTTTTGCACCCAGGTGACCCTGCCTGATTTGCAATTGTTTATTTTTACAATGTATTATTTCAGACTGAACTGTTCTTGAACTACAGAGTAGAAATAGCATGTAAAAAACTGTAATTATGCATGTTAGCAATTAGACAATGTACTAAATGCTCACTAAAGATAAATGTCTACAAAAAGCATTCACTACCTTTGTACTTTCATAGATAGATTTTAGATTTTTTTGTAGTATACCATGAAATTTAATAAGTTTAGCCATGTAAAAAAAATAAACAAGGTTAGAAAAAATTTAACTGAACCAAATACCTCAAGGCCCTTATAATACTTAAAAAATAAACTAAAACATTGACAAATATAACTGATAGTTAAGTATTTGTAATCTCATAACCAAATATAACCCAATATATAACCCAATATTAATTTACTTCTAACTTTTCCAGGAATAAAACATAAAAAACCTTTGCATGCCAATCTAAATAATAACAATAACATTTTAAATTAATAAAAACTTTTTCCTAATACTCATAAATAAGTGTACAATTTATATATATATATATATATATATACTTTTTTTTTATTATTACTACAATGTAGTACTATAGTGGCGTAAAAATACAATGTAGCTACTGCTGTATGTTCTCACTGTTGGAACAAGAATCAAATTCATGTAACCTACTGAATTCCTCCGTATTACCTCAATCCATTTTCCTTTCAACATTATGAGTTTTCCAGTTCCTGCTATAAAACTGAATCTAGCATGCAGTGTTAGGTTTCAGTCAAATACAGCCTTGAGGTTCAAAGGTTCAGTTTTGGTGTCATCAAACCACAGAATCTCATTAAACCAAATTGTTGCATTTCCTATCTGCCTTGGGCAAACTCTAGGTGACTCAACTTTTATGCCACCCTTCCTTGTGAGTCATTTGTGAGTGTATTTTCTTTCGCTGTGTCATGCAGTCTGTCACGGAGAACAACAACAACAACAGTTACTGTTACTGCTGTACTACACTCCTACACTGTTCGGAGCGCTACATTTTGGAGGACAGCCATTTATTCAATCTTTCATTATGCTCATAGTGGTATTCCACATAATAAAGCATTACTTATATCCCTGCCTAGACTTGCATTTTATATGATCTGCTTGAATGTTACATGGTCCTGGGGTTTAGTGTTTCCTTGAAATCAGATCAGGTCAAGTCAAGTTAATTGTTTCAGACATATAAAGGTGTTGAGGTTTGGCTCATTATCATGGCCGTATTAGTCCCTGCTGGCAGATGCTAAAACTACACAATCTGAAGTAAAGTGCATTTAAAGGCGCATTATGATGTGATTTAAAATTTCTCCTTTCTCTTTGGAGTGTTACAAGCAAGTTCATATATAAGATCCCTGAAGTTGTGAAGATTAAAGTTTCAAAACCAAAAAGTTATGACTTATCCACGCAATGCTCATTTAAACATGCCCCCACTTTTCTACATCACATCATTTAACCTTTTTTTTTGAATCCCTGCTGACTTCCATAGTGTGGAAAAATATATTGGGGACCATCAACTATTTGGTTAAAAACAT
Source organism: Enteromius unitaeniatus (assembly GCA_032359435.1). Lineage (NCBI taxonomy): Eukaryota > Metazoa > Chordata > Actinopteri > Cypriniformes > Cyprinidae > Enteromius > Enteromius unitaeniatus. Next base: position 10,094,706 of record JAUMHI010000046.1, on the reverse strand, counting down.
TCTTTAAAATATCTTCTTTTATGGTCTATAGAGGAAAGAAACAACTGGATGGAGTAAATGATGACAGAATTAAATGTTCCCAATTGAAATATACATTTAATTATTTTCTTAGTTTTCTTTTTTCATTGCATAGCTGTAACGTAATTAAAAGTGAAAAAGGATAACAGAATAACACTGGTAACTTACAGCAACAGAAACAAAAACCCATGCTGTAGTCAAAATACTAGGGCACAAATTCAAGGAAGACAGGGTTTGTGTCTCTTTGACCTCTGTTCTAGAGCCAGACTACAGAGTCTGTTCTGTTAGACATCACTACAGTTCCTTACAAGCTCAGACAGATAACATCTCCAGAACACTGACCATGAATCTGAGGTGAAACGCACTGCAGTGGTACAGATTACTAGAAAAGAGCAAACAAAGGCCAAGACTAATGTCTCTCCCTAACAGCGGTGCCTTTCAAAACTTATAAATAAACATAGGGACTGGTTTGACTGTGTGTGATCTCTGAAAGTGGTTTGGCTGCCAGACGACTCTTATCTGGCAGTGCTAACTGGCTCCTAATCACATTACAGATTGCATAGATAACCAGATTGAGGCTATTTGATGAATAATTAATAACAGGAACAGAGCACAATTCCCAAGAATAATTAACCTTTCACCTCCTATCCTTATGCATATGGGCAAAACCCGAGGTCTCTCGCTGTATGCTGTCTACTTAAGCAGCATCCAAACAGTAACGGAAACTTGTGACTGATATAGAATGTTCTATACAACAACAAACATCGCTTTGCATTGGACACTTGATTTGCATATGATTTAAATGACATGAGTGATGTGCAAATATAGTAATATGCACATGAAAATAAGCGAAGCATAATGTAAGTATGTAATGTTAATGTATAAATATATATTATTCTAGCTACCAAAAATACAATGACATTGTGACATTTAGTGATATAATCAATCATTGCTGACATTAACAAAGAACAGACAAAGACAGAGTGTCTCCAACACTAAAGAAATTCTGTTGTGCAAGACCCTAAAAGTGATGTGCACTTCACCTTGTTCTCATCAAAAACATTGAAGACAAATGAGGCAAACTTGGTGGGGTCGCCGAAGGGAAAAAACTGTTTGTAGATCTTCTGGAAACCTGCAGCATCAAGCTGTCCACTCGGGCAATCTTTTATGAAGCCCTTGTACCTGGAAAAGAGGAAAAAACATTATGATTTCAGACACTGCCTTTGAAAAGTGGGTAAGATGTTACAGAACACTGTTGAATCGTCTATGCTTGTCTGTGATCACAGCACCTAACTGATCTCCATGCTAGCAAAATAGGCTTATGTCCTTATGCCTATGCCTCCTGCTTCATAAGATCTCTGAAGTCTGTTCTCTTTCTGACAGGTAGAAATAATTTATAGCTAGATCTGTCAGCTTCCTGAAAGCTGCTGTGACTTGAGAATGACATGAAACAAGAATGAAACTTTCACTAAACTACAGGTAGCAATTGATGTCTCCTACTATACCCTGCTGGTCAAACCTTCTCATCAGAAAAATCTTTTTCTAAAAAGTTTTCTTGTCCTTATTTCAATAAAAATAACAAAACACTCTAATTTTAAGTAATGTTACAAATTTACATTACATTTTACATTTATTCATTTAGCAGACGCTTTTATCCAAAGCGACTTACAGGTGGGACAAATGATTTCTATTTCATATAAATGCTGGTCTTTTGAACTTTGCATTCATCAAAGAAATCTGCAAAAAAATATATTTATATATTTTCCATGTTAAGCAGCACTGATGTTTTAAACACTGATATTTATCAAATATTTCTTTAGCATCAAGTTGTCATATTAGAATGATTTCTGAAGGACCATGTGACAATGAAGACTAAAAGTAATTTCTGAAAATTCAGCTTTACCTCACAGGAATAAAAAGATTTTAAAAAACTCACCAACCATACCTTTGAACAATATAATAAATAATATATTATAACATAATACAATAAACCATAGCAACATTTTGTAAGATTTTGTACAGCTCAAAAATACAAACTGACAATATTATATTATATTGTTTGATTATCTGGTCTTGATGGTGTTTACCTGTTTTCAAATGAAAATCAAGGCAAAATGGCAAACATTTTTAGCCTTGACACTTCTTGTTATTTGCAATTAACACATGAAAATGAGGAAGAAATTAATTTTCCTTTTCAAGATTGTTGGTGATGATCTGTGCAGGACGTGTGAGCTGCATTGCAGGGTACAAGAACAGAACTGCACTTTGAATTGTTTAGCTGTCATGAATGCTCACCTTCTAATCAAGCTGTAATTTTCACCTGTGCAGCTGCCTGTCACACTCAAATGCTGCATTACATTTATCACCTAGAATGTCAAGTTCACTGAAGCAGACTGTTAGTGCAGCTTAGTTTATCACACAATGTCAATTCATGCTGTTACATGACGCGAGCGTGAAGGGAAAGAGGTTCTGTCCCCATCTCAGCACAATATTCTCAGCTTTGACTTACATGCTGAAACTCCTAAGGAGATTCAGTGTGATTTAACTTACCAAACTCTCACAACAGCCTCTCTCTTACTCAGTTTGTCTATTTCTCTCTCCCTTTCCTGATGATAAAGGACAGGAACTTCCTCCTTAAAGGAAAAAAGAATCTGCTAACATGAGGGACAAGAGCAAGGTCATATGGGTTTGTTTGCATACCCCAATTTGGTTTGGATTGATCCCAATTGTGCCTTCAGTATGATACCAGACTCTGATACCTCAGAGCTAATTCAGGACTGCAGACAACAAATAAACAACCTTTAACAATAGAGGAAATTAAACTCATCTATTCCTTAAAGCAAATTTTTGGCTTTGTTTTGACATCTTCATCAAACAAATTTCACTAAACTGGAGAAAGGAAATTATTTGTAGCATATATGTATTTTTTAAGTCATCAGTGCTCGTCAGCCATGTAAACACTGGAGCTCCTCCTGATTACTCCTGTTCTGTAGACATTTCAGTCATTTACCAGAGAGACAACTGCATACCACAACCACAATCACAGAAACATCTACCTGGTCTCATTTCATAAAGGTAGCTTGGTGCACTTTTTAGCGAGACACAAAATACGTACCAACAAGTACATATCATTGCAGTTTCCAAAAGAAATGAACACTAGAGGCAGTAAAACACCTTTTATTATTTTTCACACAAATTTACAAATTTAGAGTTTCGATACTTTTCACACCATTACTTAAAAAATATCATGTTGTGACTTACAATATTACATATATGACAATATTAATACGCTGGGATATTTAAAAATGCTTTTGACCTTTAGCATCACACATATTCAGCTTCATATATAGCCTATGGGTTTTCATAGACAGTAGGTTTGTTCGGTAGCTCACGGGGTACAGAAATGTACTTGAGTAATAGAAGCAACAACAGTTCATTTCTTTTGTACTGTCACATGCAAGTTTAAAAATAAAATCAGATTATTAGCAGCAGATTGCCAAAAAAGGAAAAAACAATATATAATAATTACTTGGTTACTTAGTTCTATGACCCTATTATGAATAGTTCAACTGAGCATTTGAGACTTTTTAAGTCTAGAAGTAATGTGTACCAAAGAAAGATTTTGTATTCAACCATAAAACTACTATTTTCAGAGGGTCAGGGGTCTGTATAACCTCCTGTAGCTTTATGACGCCATCCTCTGGCCACATGCGAAGCAATGCCAGCTGTGTAATATCTCAGCAATTGCCCAATTACACCACACCAGTCAGGAAAAAACAGTCAGCCAAGCACACTCGGATGATTCACAAATCAATTGGGCTATTTTTACAGCTTCAAGAAAGGAGAAAATGTTCTCTGTAAGTATGATTCATGCTTCATCCATTCATTGGCAAAGGTGGTAGGTGGTGGTGGTGGGGACTGTTACGCCCTATCAGGGAACTCTGAACAACCTTCTAGCTCTCAACACAACCACACACATACAGAATTCTAACTCTCCTCAGCATTACTCATTACTCAGCATGCACAGAGTGAGCACAGAGCAAATGAGAAGGGTAACTGCATTTCGTTTTCAGCTAATCCGCTTGATTGCGGCTTAATTTGAACATGCCGCTGTTGTCAAAGCAACGCCTGCTGTTTTTTAAAAGCAAGGAACACAAAGCTTTCATACTTCTAATATGATGTGCATCATTGCAGCATAGTTCAAAGGAATGACACTTTTAATGTTCAGATTTTAAATAAAAGCACATCAAAGCTGTTAAACCTCAGCTTTCATTGAGACTTGATGATGAAGTGTAGGTGAAGATGATGAAGTATCTTGCATTGCTGCGTCTAAAAGGAACTTTCTAGAAATGCTGCTGCATCGTTCTCTAATTACATACTATTAAACTACTATTAAACTGTCTATACAAGTTCCATATTTTAATAAGTCAGCCTACAATATCATTAAGTGAGTCTGGATCGCTGAAGTGAAAAATCAGTAACTAAACGTCACTTCCCTGCTGAAAAGACCGATGTTTATGGTCCAAGCTGGTTATTGATGGTTTTCTGCTGGTCTAACTGGCAACATCAGATCTTGTGACATGAAAGTCTGGTCATGTGACATGCAGGAACCAGTGAGGTTTAATGTGAGCTGATTCCATTTCTAGTTATTCTTTTGTTGGTAACAAATACATTTTGAACATGTCCCACTAACTTTTAAAGAGTTAGTTCACCACAAAATTAAATTCTGTCATTAATTACTCAGCCTCATGTTGTCCCAAACCCGTAAGACCTTTGTTCATCTTCTGAACACAAATTAAGATATTTTTGATTAAATCAGAGAGCCATCTGTCCCTCCATAGACAGCACCACAACAGGTTGTGAAACTCTCTAAAATGGCACAAGACGTAACTTAGGGGAGAAGAATGGTCAAGTAAATTATATTTAGATTTTTTTCTTTGAGCATAATTGTAGCGTCGCAAACTGTAGATGAGCTATTGATGTCACATGGACTGATGTATTATTGATGTATTCACTGTTTCTGGATCTTTTTTTATTTGCGTTGCTGTCTATAGAAGGACAGATAGGTCTTAGATTTCATCAAAAAATATCTTACCTTGTGTTCTGAAGAAGAACGATGGTCTTATGGGTTTGGAACGACAAGAGAGTGAGTAATTAATGACAGAATTTTCAATTTGGGGTGAACTAGTCCTTTAATATACAAACAAAACCAGTTAAAACATTCTTTAAAATATTAATTTTGTTCCACAAAAGAAATAAACTCATGCAGGTTTGTAACCACTCAAGGCTGAGCAAATAATGTCTTTTATTTATTTATTTTTTTTGAGTGAATTGTGCCTTTAAGAAATCATGGTAGTGATACCAACACCCAAAACAAAACATATGCGGGTCTCTTCAACAGAGCTAACTATATGTTCCTAAATTAAATATAATGCCATTCCTCATATAGCTGCTCATTTGATCACTTCTGAACCTCTCTGGCTCTTAACAGAAAAGTAAACGTTAAAGGAATCTCAATGCTTTTGTGTTTATTGGCAGTTACTGGAGGCAGTGATTTAATCAGTGCTTTATATGAGGACAGTGTAATATTGTGGTATTTATGTGCTTGTTTGTGGAGTTGTATGCTTAATGTGACTTACATAAACAGTACATTCTAAAATCAACATCCCTGTTTACCAATATTGCTATAAAACAACCACATTTTAAATTTGCAATAAGGTAGAAGTAGCAACCCATCTACTGCACATGTGAGTAAAACGGATAACTGAATATCATAGTGAGTCGACTTTTGAATGAATAATCAGAATGATTTGTTCACAAATGAAGCTAACCGGGTTATCGAGTTCAACTCACTGACTCAATTATCCACTTGCAACTTTTAACATTTCATAAGAGGGGAAGATGAATGAAACGTGACTTAAAAATGAGACTTTTTGTTTAGCCAGGCTTCTGACAAAGGACTCATCACCTTATAGCACTTCAGCTGTGCCCTCCATTAACGGGCACTTCAGTAGATTGCAGTATATTCAAATAAAGACTTTCATTATGGTGTCCAGCACACATGAATCCATTAGCTCCTGCAGGGAAAGACAAACGACTAAATTAATCGCTCAGATGTTTAATTGTTGCTTCTGGGGCTGTTGGTTAACCTGTGCACAGCCATTAATTCAGCCTCCGCGCTGGTTAACCGCAATGTAAAGTAGTTGGCAGATCAATGCCCATCAGCGCATATAAAAACAGTCATTTATATGCATATAGCGAGTGAAACTCTTGGTCAATGCAGGGGATTTCATTTCTGTATGTATTATCAGAGACAGAATGTCTCTAGGATAAGAGGACAATGAATTCTGTAGCCTATATGAAAGAGAATGCAATTCTGTCAGGCTAATGCAATAGTTCTGTAATTCAGTTTGAGATCAGGGAGGAAGATGTTCATGCTGGGTTTCATTACATTTTAGCTCTGAGATTGAATAACAAAGATTAAAATCACAATCGCTCAAAAAAGATATAAGAATATTACTCTCAGCCTCAGATATGCCACCACAGTCCATTCACTGACCATCTGATGAATAAGTAAAATAACAAGCAATAACTGACTTTATGCAACTCTTGAAGGAAGTAAACACACATAATTTCAGTCAATAAACTTGGAAATTAAGTTATGTTATAAAGGCAACAGTGGTTTTAGAAAGAGGATATCCATGAGCACAACTGTATACTATAAATATATATATTTTTTATTATTACTATTTAAACAATAAAGGAATAGTTTACCCAAAAATGAAAATCATGGCATATTTTACTCACCCCCAAGCCATCCTAGTTGTGTCTGTATTAGGGATGTGCTTCTCCATAACTGAGGCCGATGCGATACGCATCTCGATGCATAGCCAACGATACGATACATGAAAGATACATGAAGCAGCTAGCGATGCGATGCGATACGATACACCCCTGTTACGTTGCATTGCGATCCGATTTCGATTCAATGCAGTATTGTGCATTGAAACAAATATGCAAGTATAGAGGTTTTGGGAGCCCTCATTCTCTGTAACGCTGTAAGGCTAACTGTCTTTAAAGATAAAAAATAAAAATAAAACGCACAAAATCACATAACTTACACAAGTTTTTGCCCAAACTTCAAAGGCCTGTTGAATAAAACTAGAGGCATTTGTTAGCTGTAAGATTAGCTGTTCAATTCAATTATTTAATCCAAATACACTTTATTGTTGGAATTCTTTCCAAAATTTGTATTGAATCTTAAAGCGTAACCTTTTCAATCTAGTATCTGCATGCAACCCTTCTGTTGCATGGCAAAATGTAATATTTCTAATACAAAATGTGAGTCAGGGTCAGACATATTTTTTCCTGACAGGCACTGCTATTTTTTCATATACACATATTGAAAACTTTGCTCAAGTTTATTGTGTAAACTATAATATAGACAGTCTCATAACATAGCATGCTGGCAATGACATAAATCAAAGCTCACATTGTTCAGAGAAGGACGCTGGAAAATACGACAGACTTGCCCACAGACTTGTCTATAGCTTACTGCAGTACACGCCGCTGTTACGCTGGCAATATGAAAGCACAATCAGCGCACGCTGCTTCTGATGTGCATACGCGCTGCTGACGCATACAGTGTGAAACCAGCGGGGTAAAGCATCTGCGATTGAAAAAAGTTTTGAACGTTTGTTCACCCTGTGTCCCGCTAGCAGGAGCAGGTTCAGCTGAATCCGAGTATAGGAAAGGGAGGAGTCTCCAAATACACACCGTGTCGGCGCTTCAACTGGGTCCAAAGTATAATTTGTTTTCTCGTTTTTGTTTTCAAAACAAAAAACGGATAAATGATTGGTTTATGCAATATTTACATGTTCTCGGTAACACAAAAATGAATTTCATTCATACTTTTTTTCCACAAAGCGCGATTTAGTACACTGAAAGTTCTCAGTGCTGCTCCCACGCACCGTTCTGAAGCGCCGAAACCCTTTGAAGCAAGGTAAACCGTCATCATTTTTCGCCCAAAAGTGGATCCGGTAGGGTTGGGTATCGTTTAGGGTTTTTTCAATACCGGTGACAAATCGAAACTTTTAAAACGGTTCCAGTGCCTAAACGGTGCCTGAATCAATACTTGGTGGTAACACTTTATAATAACTGCACACTATGAATCATTAGTTAAGCATTAAACAGTCGGCTCATCCTTTATAAAGCATTGTTCCAACATTAATAGTCATTAGTAAGCTGTTTATAAATACAGCTGTAAATGCCTTGCTCTTGATTTATAATCATATCTATTACAAAGGAGATTTAAAGGCTTGTTATCAACCAAGCAGACCAAATAAAAACAACAGAGGCATACAGAACTATTCATTTCAATATGCAAATAATCTAAAACTGTACAACTGTTCACTTGAATGATTTATCATGAAATTGCATGAAAGTCTATTCATAAAGTATCTGAAAAAGATTTACTCTATAAACAATACATTACATTACATTAAAAAGATAAAATCATTAATGAATCAATAAACTAAGCTTATGAAACAATAACTAACATATGATCCAATGATCTTGCGGGCTCCCGTTTCTTTGCATAAAGATCCGTTTTTCCAGCATCAATGGTGCGCTCGCTTATTAATGCCATAGATTAATTAGGTTTGTCGTTTAGGCACGGAAACGAAATGAGGTACCGAAGTCCGCGTTTTGATTCGGTTCATTACATACCGGTTACTTAGGTACCGGTGTTATAATGGTACCGGGTTTCGGTACCCAACCCTAGGGTCCGGTCAGTATAAAATAACAAAATTGGACATGTCACCCAGTGAAACCACATCTGGCAAACAGATCAAGTTTCTTAATTAGTAGTACAAGCAGCAGTGATATAAAAATATGCATACCTCTTGAAGAGCACTGGCCACTGCCACCTCCAGGGGCCGGTTGCAACAGCTGGACGTACGCCCGGTCGTAAGACTAGGCTGGACGCAAGATGCGTTTTAAGTCCTGTGTAGAATTTATACCCGTTGCACCATCTCGGCATAGTGCTCTGAGACTAATCTTATACCTAGTCAGAGGTAGGTGTAAAGTAAAAATAAATTATTTGCTCCGACATGATTCGTTTTTAGGATTCATGTCTGTTTGTTTATTATTACAACAGACAATCATGAAGCTTGGTGTTGGCTCCATCTCCAAAGCCATTATTTTTCAGGAAATTAAAAAACGGCATATTTGTGAGTTATTAAACATTGTATGGTGAAAGTTGGTACCTTATATTGCTATCATATGCTGTTGTTCACCAACATTAACACAACATTTTCCCAAAATCATGTTTTATCGGAAATACAAGATTTAGCAGGGAGATTATACGCTGTCATTGATATGAATGGTACGGATACAGACGTCGATGCTGCCAGCAGTGTTCATCAAAGTCTGCGGTCGCCTTGAGCCTTTTGACAAGAGACAGGGCTTTAGCTAATCGAAGCTAATGATTGCAGTTACATACATCTTCCTAAACTCTATTTTAAATGTTAAAGCGATGAGTGATGCAATACCAAAATAAAACGATAATACGCTGTGTATAGGACATTAATCTGCACGCAAAGAAAATTTAATTAAAATAGTTCAGTTTTGTGTTTAATTTCAAAACTATTATATTTTGTTTTGTTTTTTATTAAGATAATTAAGAAAAATGTTTGGAGTATTGTTTGTTCGTTAAATATAAGTTCCTCTTCAGGAACTCGAGCCGCGTCCTGCAGACGCTATGGGGAACGCGTCCAGCGTTTACGGCTCTGAATGCGTGTAAAATCAGACCAATGAAATAGGCCGACATCATAGATGGTAATGTCACCGGCCGGGAGCATATGAGCACCTGGGATGCAACCGGCATTCGCTCATTGTCATTCAGCAAAGCGTGCTGTGAGTGTGTGTGT
>JAUMHI010000046.1:10048411-10084659 GCA_032359435.1 Enteromius unitaeniatus | reverse complement strand
TTCTAGGGACTGCAAATAGGCCAAGGTCGTACCTGGTAAAGACTGACAAGGGAATTCTGCAAAGAAACAGAATGCACTGGGAACTCCTCTGGTGTTGTCACCAAGGCAGGCAGAGTTTCTAAGGCTCCTGAAAGACTAAATTTATAAAAGAAAAAAAAAAAAGAGAGAATGAGTGGGAAAGTGAACAAAAGTATGTGGACATTACAAAGTTATACACTAAACAAATGTTACAAAAGAGTTCCAGAGAAATGTATGTGTAGTAAAAAGATAAAGAAAATAATATGTCTGCATAAGAATGTTTAGAGTGTGATAGAGATGTTTAGAAAGAGTTTAAGTATTATGTTGTGGTTAATGTTCTGATAAAAGTGTATATAGCTGATTGAGTATTACGAAGAATGTGGGGCTTAGCTAAAAGGAGGAGGTGTAGCGGGAGACTACATTACCCACAATGCTATGTAAGGAAGTGACATAGAGTTCCGTGTGTGCCAAGTAAAGGTATGTTGTAGAAGACATGTGAGTCCCGACTTATCATTTATACAATAGGTGCAGGGGAAACTATTGTCGCTCAGAGCGGTTTATATCCCTGGACATCAAAATGTGGAAGCAGACTTCCTGTCGAGGCAGGGGCCGAGGCCCGGGGAATGGATGCTGCATCCTCAGACAGTGAGGCAGATATGGGGAGTCTTCTATACAGCAGAGGTGGACCTCTTTGCATCAAAGGAGAATACGCAATGTCCCCTTTGGTACTCTCTAGCTCACCCAGCTCCACTGGGGCTGGATGCGATGGTGCAGACGTGGCCGAGGCTCCGTCTGTATGCTTTTCCCCCGATTGCTCTGCTTCCAGGGGTTCTGGAGAGAGTGCGCCGGGACGAGGTCAGTCTATTGCTTGTAGCGCCGTTCTGGCCGGGCCGATTGTGGTTCTCAGACCTGATGTCTCTGGTGGACGGCTCCCCATGGGAGATTCCAGTCAGAAGAGACCTCCTCTCACAGGCAGGGGGCACCGTGGTGCACCCCCGCCCGGAGCTGTGGAAGCTGTGCGTGTGGCCCCTGAGGGGGCGCAGCTCATAGCAGCTGGTCTCTCAATCGAGGTGGTGGAGACCATCCTCCATTCCAGATCCCCAGCTACGAGGAAACTATATGCCTTAAAGTGGAATGTCTTTGTCTCCTGGTGCGGAGAACATCAGCAGGATCCAGTTAACTGCCCGATCGGTACAGTGCTGGAATTTCTGCAATATAAGTTTTCCACAGGGGTTGCCCACTCCACACTGAAGGTCTATGTGGCGGCGATTTCGGCTTACCAGGCCTCAGTGAATGGGCATACAGTGGGGAAAGACCCCCTCGTTATACGTTTCCTCAAAGGTGCACTAAGGTTGAGGCTTCCAGCACGTCCAGCAAGCGCTCTGCGGTCCGCCCTTCGAGCCCATAGAGGATGTTTCTGACCATAGATCTCAGCGCTTATGTTTAACTGTCTCCCTTCTAAAGAAGCGGGTTAGTGCGAAACTCATTATTGTATAGGCTTTCTAACTGCAGTCTTCACCTCCAGTAAAAACAGAGTGTTCATTTCCTGCCTTTTCGGCTGCGCTGAAACGCTTACACTCTCTCTATCGCGCTGTGTCAGTGAGAGAGAGTTACTATGATTTGTGAATGGTGACTGCCGTGTCTCGCCCAGTCACCATCCAATTACAAACACAGTGACGCACTCTAAGCCAGCCCGGTTCAGTCTGGCTTATAAGCGTAATAATCATATATCGGGGTTTTACTGCATTGACTGCCTCACACTTAAACAGAGGGACTCAGGATATGATTACATCTATATCACTTACATAAATGATTGCCTTGCCGCAAGACCGCTGCAAGCATGGGCAGTGTGCTTGTGACGTAGGAGACCTCGAGTTTCCCCTAGGTCCCCTCTCAGGCTTCCAAGTTCAAAACCTTATATAGCACGGCGGGATTGTACTGTGTTCCCCATAAGCGTCTTAGCAGACGCAGTACGAATTAAATGTTGAAAGGGAACTAAAGGTTACTTCTGTAACCACTGTTCCCTGATCCATTCCAACTGTTCCGTGCTGTGCTATGAAACGCCGTTGCTTCAGTCGAATTTAACTGAAGATGGCTGGTGCGTCCTTGCTTATATAGGAGCAGGACACGCCCCATCACGCCACCTTGGTGCCAACCGCATTCATTGGCTCAGCGGTATCACGCCAGGGGGTACTTTACACCTCTGACTAGGCGTAAGATTTAGTCTCAGACGTAGCACTACACCAAGATGGTGCAACGGGTATAAACTCTACGCAAGACTTAAAACGCATTTTACGTCCACCCTAGTCTTATAACCGGGCGTAAGACTAGGTGCAACCGGCCCCAAGTGACCACCTTCAGCTGCAGCAGAAAACTTCCAGTGTACTACTTCCGCTTTCTGGAAAAAAAACTTACATTTTTCGATTGGGTGTTATTACATTTTTAATATCTGCATTTGAACGACGTGTAATGAAAACAAAATCGAAAATATGAATGCAATTCATTTTTGTGTTACCGAGAACATGTAAATATTGCATAAACCAATCATTTATCCATTATTTTTTATTTTTTTTAAACAAAAACGAGAAAATCAATTATACGTAGGTACAGGGACCCAAGTGTTGTCTGATTCGTCGTGCTGCCTGTATATTTTATAGTGAAAGTATATGTATACTAATAACTTATAAAAAAATTAATCGGGTTTTACTGATGCAGATACGATAGAAATGATGTATCATGATACAAATGACAATTTGTATCCGATCCACACATTTTAAACCGATGCATCGGATCGTTAACTTTTTAAGCCAATGCACCGAGCGAATCGGGGAATCCTCCCATCCCTAGTCTATATATGACTTTCTTCTTTCAGAAGAACACAATCTGAGTATTTTATTATACTAAAATGTATCCTGGCTCTTCCAAGCTTGGCAATGCTAGTGAATGGTGACTGTGAGTTTGAAGCTCCGTAAATCGGATATATCCGCAAGTACTGCATCGGAAATCTAACGCATATGCTTGTTATTTGTGTTATTTTTTTTTTTATGTTATGTTGCAAATATTAATTCCAATTCCACACATCTCATTCAGAAAAAAACTATTATTGGGATAAGTGCATTCAAATGCAGCAGTAAACACATTTATAATGTTACAAAAGATTCCCCCCCCCCCCACAATATATATATATTTTGAATAGTTTTTATTATTATTAGATTTTTATTTTTTATTAAAGTATCCTGAAAAGTGTATCACTGTTTCCAAAAGATTACTAAGCAGCACTTATAATAATAAAGAAATGTTTCTTGTGCAGCAAAGCAGCATTAGAATGATTTCTTAAGGGTCATGTGGCACTAAAGATTTGAATAATAGCTGCTGAAACTTAAACCATCATGGGAATAAACTACATTTCAAATATATGACAATACTTATAATATTTTACAAAACTTCAAAGCTACAATACAGTACTCAGACAGGCGGAGTGATTTCTAAAGGCACCTATAGCTCACGTCCCACTGCAGTTCCACTGTCCTTCTTCACTGGTTTAATATCTACTAGCAGCGGCAGAAATGAGTCAACAATTTAGCCTGGCAAACACCCAGGGACACACAGTACCAGGACTGGACTGACCTTGGGTATGCCAGCTAAGGTGCCAGCGTTTGGAATCTGTGACAGACTGACGTTAAGTGAGGTGTGCCAAACTACACACTCCTGCTCATTGACATCTGGGCACATGAATAGAGAGATTGAATGGACTGTAATATTACTGTCAAATGTGTGTGTTTCAAGGGTAGACACTGAGATTATTCCCTTGGAAAGGACAGCTACAAAATGATAAGGAAATGTAAAATGATGCTGTGTTGAGTGCCCAAAGCAGATGGAGGTATAAAAGCATGATGTGCCCAGTGTGCCAAAACAGACAACAGAGGGATGAGAGGAGGAGGATAAACACAATATTACGCAGAGGAGTATGTGTAGAACTAGATAGAAAAATAACTTACCATTGTTGAACTTCTTTCTCTGTAACTGTACGGGGAAACAGGAGAGAACACAATGAATACACTACTGAATTAAAGCAAAATACAAAAAAAGAATTTGTCTGGCAGCCTGTGCTACATTATCATAACAGACTGATACTGATCGCCTCTTGTGATTCAGCCTGTCTTCTAAAATGCACAATACTAACACTTTTTATGATCTCACTTGTAGGTCATTGACATTAATTTCACACTCAGCTAATGCATCTATCATAAGCGACTTGCAGAAGGATTATTAGACACTATGGAGTTACAAGGTTACATCATAAGAAGTAACAGGGCTAACAAAAAAACAATGCACGCACAGAAGTGAGAGCCAGAAGACAACGAGTAGGCTGTGGTTTGTTGGTCAGCAGCATTTGGTGGAGTATGCAGGCTTGTGATTTACAAATGCTAAACAACAAATCCCCTGACATCATATCATATTACTCTCATCTCTGTATTCTGAGAGGCAGCTTTCACAATTGAAGAGTTCAGAAGCAAAAGCCTCTAAGTACGTCTGACATTTTTCTTTTAAATTAGCATTTCTTTCCGCCTACTTTGTATAGGTTTCTATGTAAGTACTGGTACTTCTAAATGGCTTGAGGCTGGTATTTAGCACATTTGCAGTGAAAGTACTTGATGAACATATACTACTCTATGTGTGAAGGGTATATTTTTTACAAGGCTTTTGCATCTGAACTCTTCAATCCCAAGAGTCCCTCCTCTGACAAACTTGAAGAGCATGGCTGTGCATAGATGGAAAACTGCAGTATTGCAATTTTGGATTAAAATATGAATGGATACAGAGTCTCAAAAATGCTATCTAATTACATATGCTGGCAAATTAATCAAATTAATCCTTATATGCAAACAGGTTAATAAGCACAAAAAATATTTTTAAATAATAATAAGGAATATTTATTGGTCAGAGGGCAAGGTTATTTTAAGAAAATTAATCAATTGCATTTCAATTTTATTTAATCAAAAATAATAATGGAAATAAAAATATAGCTGGTAGCAGCAATTAAGGAACCAAGCCCAGCAATGAAGAACTAAAGAGTCTTATTAGTCAGAAATGTCCAGTGTTCTCCAACTCTTCTTCTGGAGAGCTATCTTCCTGCAGACTAATGGATCAAGTCATGTAAAACTGATTGTATTTATGAGCTAAATAAACATGAACATCACCACAAAGTCACCAATCACTAGTTGGGAGTTCAGGATTTTCTTTAAGCAAGGATTTGTATGAATTGAGGGTGTGTTAATCACAAACATGGTCGGAATCGATGGATGCAACAATATTCCGTTACTTACAGCTAGTAAGCAGTGACATTACTTACCAAAAAAAGCCATTTGAATGAAAATAGGACAGGATTGTAATCTAACAATTTGTAACAATATTTAATATGCTTAAAGTGGCTTTTTAAATTAATTTTAAAATAATTTAAATGCAAAATACACCTGATGTACATTCGTTGCTGTTTTTTCTTGTAATTGGTTAAAAGAAGGCACTCTGCTATCTTGTGCCGAAGAAAATGACTTACTATCTTAATCTTAAATCTTACTATCTCATAAGTACGAACATTCCTAAAATGGTTGGCGCCCAAAAAGGCAGACATTGGATAGTTAGTTATTGTTTAATTTTGCTTGACATTCCAAATGTAATGAACCAAAACTGATCAAAAGTTATAAACAGAAAAGCCATTTTGACCAGTAAGTGGCACCGTGCCGAAACTCCTAAAATTCCCAGGTTATGCTTATGATAACACAGTTTGGTCAGGGTTCGCTTAAGCATTGAGGAGATATAACTATTTTTGCACAAACTTTGTCAAATTTGCTGATCATAAAGCTTTTGATAACTTTGAAAGAATGCTCTGAAAATGTCTAGGATGAATACAAAAAAGTATGTTTTTCACAAAATTCTAAATTGCTAAAATCTTAGATTTACAATAATCAATAATCTTATTGATTATTCTAAGACTGATTAATCTAAGACAATAATCTTATTTGAATTTTTCTACAAGATCGTACAGTTCAAAAGTTGTTAACAGAAATATTAGTGCACATTTGACATATTGGTGGTGCTAGAGAGTGTGAGAATATTGAGACTGTCCTTTGTGCCAAGTGGTTTTATGGGCTGCCACAGAATTCTTCCAGAGAAGAGGAAGAAGAAGAAGAAAACTAATGCATACAGGTAAGCATCTTCAGCCCCTAATGAATCTTCTAAATAATGATTAAATAATAAATCTATTAAATCAATAGCCCTGGTATGCACAAAACACCTTATAGCTCTTATTTATCTTATTTTTTTTCAGCAAAGTTTCTTACAATGTGTCAAAATCTACAAATGATTTATGTTTTCAGTTAGCATAATCCTCCTGGTGTAGCTTTCTGTTTTATTTGGGCACACACTGCTATACAACAGGCAAGAGTATTTGACTGATTGGGAAAGATGTAGGCAACCTCAATAACAGAGCATGGGTTTTGCTTTTATTTGGAAAAAAAAACAAAAAAAACATATTACCTCATGCAACAGATGTCATTCTAGGTAAAGCATCAGAAGGCAGCATGAATCTGTACCCACACAACCCTAGTGCTGGGATAGCACAGTTATGTTGTTGCTGGGAAACAGCAGTAACCTAGAAGCTTGAAAACAATGACCGAAAACGTTACCAACACAATGACCCACTACTCCTGAAAATCTGCAAGTAAATAACAATACATCTACTTCTGTCATGTTTGACTAGCTGCATTTGATTGGTTACAGAATTCATCTTTGGTGAAATATGAATATTTGTGCTGTGAGGGGCTCAAGCCCATCAGTTCTCAATTAATAACAGGGATACCATGGTCCTTAAATCAGGTACTGGTAGCTTTGGCACTGTGTGCAGGTGCCAAGTCCTGTTGGAAAATGAAATCTGCATTTCAAGCAGCAGGAAGCATGAAGTGCTCTAAAACGTCCTGGTATACAACTGCATTGACCTTGGACCTCAGAAAACACAGTGGACCAACACCAGCAGATGACATGGCACCCCAAACCATCACTGAGTGTGGAAACTTTACACTGGACCTCAAGCGATGCGGATTCTGTGCCTCTCTTCTTTTCCTCCATACTTTGAGACCCTGATTTCCAAAGGAAATGCAAAATTTACTTTCATCAGAGAACATAATTTTGAACCATTCACTGAGACACTTCTGGCACTGTCTGTTGTTCAAGAGTGGCTCCCCCACATTTTAGAATGGGTTTCGTTTCACAATTCTCTCCAGGGTGCAGTACACTTGTACACTTTTTTCTACTACATACATTACATTTGTGTCTTGCCCTCCTTGTGCAAGGTGTCAATGGTCGTCTTTTGGACAACTGTCAAATCAGCAGTCTTGCCTATGATTGTGTAGCCTACAGAACTAGTCTGAGAGACCATTTAAAGGCCTTTGCAGGTGTTTTGAGTTAATTAGAGTGTGGCACCAGGTGTCTTCAATACTGATATAATGAAACTTTTCACAATATTCTAATTTTCTGAGATGCTGAATTTGGGGTTTTAATCAAGTGAAATAAATCAACTTTTTGAAGATATTCTAATTATATAACCAGTACCTATATATAGATGGCACATGGGTGTAAATATTGAAGCAATAATAAAATCCCAATAATACTGGCACCACAGACAAATGATATCGGACCACATGAACTCCTTGTGGGACCTAAAAAATTAAGACTCAAGACTCACACTGGGAGTGTTGGCGAAGGAAACAATATTGAAATAACTTTTCAGAAGTTTCAATGTAAATTGTTGTGCCATTATTTGCTTTATGCCAATAGCGCTACTTAATTCAAATGAAGGTAACAAATTAACCTTTTTTCTTAATTATATAATGATTTTTCATGAGTTTTTGTTATAAAACAACACGAAAATGCAGCAAATAATAGCATTGCAATTTCTTTAGAAAAGCCACAGCCAACTCTATAATTTTGGGCAGCCATGATTAGAAATGAGCTCGGAGAAATCCTGCTGGGACTGCTGTAGGCTACAAATGATGCATTCATGCTGCCCTCAGAAAATCGACCAGATGGAGGCCTTTTTGTAGGATGTTATGCAAACACCGAACTCAAACATGTCTTGATGACTTCCTACCTTTGTATTCTCCCTAAGAAGTCAACATTTTTCAGGTTTTTGACACAGTTCTCAGTGTGTGCAGACCCTTCTTTGTCATTATTGAATATTTGTATGTCTGAAACGTTACACATTTCGTAAATTGTGTGAACTCATGCTGGCTTTTTGTTTTATACCAAAATGACTCAACAACCCTCCTTCTCATTCTAGCCATGTTCTCTTTGTACTAAGACCACTAAACACTTGGAAACCATACAGTAGCAAGATCTTTTCAGATGCCTCCTTGCAAAGTCACAGGAAATCATTGTTGAGGCAGATTGTTTCAATGGGGGTAAACAAAGAGTTTGTATTTCAAGCTCTGGAAAAAGAGATTTAGAAAAGCGTGACGGAGAAGGAAATGACTGGCCCCTTCAGACACACTGTCACAGCACAATGGCTGTGAGCAATTAAAGGAGCAGAGCACCCAAACAATGGAAATGCTTTGCAAACCTGAGTGATTTACTGATTTACTGCAATGAAACATAAAAGGTAACCACCACCACCCTTTTCAATATAATGAAAGAGAAGAGGGGCTGTTAAGCTCCAATTTGAAAAAACACACACAATAAAACCACTGTAAAAGTAGTCCATAACAACTAATTCAAATCTTATTACTTCAATAGACCTGAAAACAAGTATACACTACTTTTATAATAGATAATGCTGATAGATTATGCTGCTTTTGTGTGTTTTTGAAGTCTTGAAAACTCTTTTCCAATTGTAAATGCACTGAAAAGTGTGAATAGTGTATGATTCAACATTTCTTACGTTCAACAGAAGAAGAAGAAAAGTCATACAAGGGCATGAGGGTGAGTAAATGATGACAGGATGTTAATTTTCTGGTGCGTTAGTCCTTTAAGAGTTCACACCCTCATATTTCATTTGTACTATATAGCTACTAACACTCTAAAGAGAGCCTAAAATGTCAATTGTATGCAAATCTGCTAACTGAAAGGTCAAAACCTTAATGGGGTAGTTGCTCCACTGCTCTAAGCGCATAGTGATCTCTCCATAGAAAACCCACTTGGACACTAACATGGAGCATTTTAGTGAGATGTGAGCTGAACTGGCAGTGATATAGGCCTTTGTTTAAATTTGCCTCATTAAATCATTCAGGCCTCTTATGCCCAGTGCTGTAGTTCTTTGAGGCTGCAATTCTCCATAGAGCCGCTTTAGTAGCTTACATTCGATCAATACCAAGAGATATGTCCTCCATTAAATAATCTAATAATTGCTATGAAAATGCCATCAGCCAGTGTTACACAACCCAACAAAAGAGAAGCGCCTCGTATTTGTAGTTAAATGCCATGGTAAATCTGTTTCACCACACTGAATAGGCGAGCCAGTGTTCTGATTGATAAGCTTTTGATCAAGGCCTTCCTGGCAGAACGAAAAATCTTCTGCCTACATTAAAATCTAGTCTGCATTCATGCACGCTTCCCTTTGCTCTTCACCACGCAAAAACTCAATCATGTAGCCCACTCATGAGAAATAAACACTTGCAGCAGCAAGCCTCCACAGCTGTAAAACAAGTTAAGCTGTCCTTTAATTGCCATAAACATGCAAAATGCAGACATGAAATGGCTGAAAGTGTTGAATTGTGTTGTATTGAATTAGTTAGTTACATCTGGGATGGCAGTCGAGAGAGAGAGAGAGAGAGAGAGAGAGACAGAAGCCAGCTGTTCATTTAGAAAATAACTCAAGAGCCAAAAAGTCAAATTATGTTATAAAGTGCATGTGGCGCTTATGATTTCAGCTATTTTTAAACATGTTTTACATATCATATTTGTTTATTTACTACAAGATTTAAATTGATGAATAATGGTATATATGGTGAAGTAGTCCAACTTATATTCAGATTAAACTGTGACTTCAAAGACAAAGACAATTTTAATCTTATTAAAATCTAAAGATTTAAAGTTAAAACTGCAGTCCTTAACTTTTTTGTGTTCAAAATGCACAAAATATATATAATAAGCAAGTATGTCATGAATCAGTTTTCCAAACCGTGTTTTTGGCTTGTCCTGAATCACTACAGTACACCTATAATGAGTGTTTATATTTGTACTGTTTAGACTGGTTTGGGTAGGTAGCCCAGTATGTGCGTGATTCATCATACAGATGTAGCTCCAGCTACAATATTCATCCGCAACAGGCATACAACTCTGTTTATTAACCGCTGGAGCACCAAATGTTACAGACTGCAGTCAGATTTAAAGAGAGAGTAGCTAATTTATGTCTAAATATTCCAGTAAGTGTGAACATATCTAATGATAAACTGATTGTTCCTTCCTGGGTATCCTACACTGCAACGCATTTAAAGCACTTACTTCCCCTTCTTACAGTAGTCTCAGACAATACAGCTAAGGAAAACCTAAAAATACACAATTGAAGACTTCATTCCGATTAAAAATATAATTTCTAGCTATGGGTTTTAGCTTAAAGAGACTTGAAAAACGTACAGGAACAAAAGAAAGAGAAACTGATAAAGGTTACAAATGGGGATGAGGAGAAAAAATAACAAAGGAGGCTAAAGATAAGGGACTGCTGGGGGAGAGAGGGGTAGGTAAAAGGGATACATGGATAGAAAGAGAAATGCAATGTCCTTCATTGCAAAGCAGAGCTGATAAAGCTTTAATTACAGTATTCCATTCCATGCTCACAGAGACGCAATTAAACAGGAGAGAGACATTCATACAGAGAAAGAAGAAAGAAAGAAAGCAAGAAAGGAGGAATGTGAGGGACATGGAGTCCATCCCAACACGGAGGCACAATTCCCTGCATGCTGCAATTTCCTGCCCAGCGCCTTTCCATGCAGCACCCACCACTGAGCCCAACACACAGCAGACACCATTATTAGGAAGCCATTGGCTGTCACTTCCCATACTATATCTGCATGACTTCAAACCAGCGCTGCCTACTTTAGCGTGCTCACTGCTTATTAACACAGACACTATTTACTCACAGTGTCTTGGCTTCTTTTCATAAGTTTGATGAAAAAAAGATCTGTTTTATATTAGGCTTGCTAAATCACCTTTAATAAACGGATGGTCAGGTTAGGCATATGCTATTTGTTCTTAGTCGGCTCAGAAAGTGTAACCTAATATAGAGTTTTATAAAGTTACACAGATTCATTTTGCTGCAAATCTTTGTAAAAACTATGCAGCAATCTAAACATTCATTTGTACGTGCATATCAGTCCTTGTACTCTTGTTCTGTTCTATGCCATTGTGTCTTCAATTTGAAAAAAAAAATATATATATATATATATATAAATATATATAAAAAAAAAATATATATATATATATAAAATAACTATATATATAAAATAACTTCCTCAACAGCAAAATTTTCCCATATTTCAAAAAAAAAAATAAATAAAATTATATATATATATATATTAAAATTTTAATAACTAAGCACGCACTTAGACTTCCATAGATTTGCATATGAAAAGAGCAAAAGCTGTTTGTTGATAATAATTTCTATAAAAAAAGAATGCAAACTAACAGAGAATGAAAAGAAGACCTACAGTGAATTGTGTCCTTTGCATTTCCGACACTGTTGTCATTTCACTGCACTAGTTTTAGAATGAAGATCTAGCTCAATGTGTTTACATATATAGCCTATGCATCCATGGAAACCCAATCTGCTTCACTGGCAGAGAGCAAGCCACTTTCAGATATCTCTCTGGGCAACCACCAGCCTGATTGCAGATCTCAAGACCGACCAATTTGCATATTCATAAAGCTCAAGTCCCAATTGGAGGGCTTTTAAAACATGCTGATTAGGCCCACTTCCAGGCTTGTCCTAATCACTATTTGTGATGCCTTGAGAATTATGATTTCTTGAGACAAAATATATGTGGTATGAGCCGCAGGATCTTGAACGCGATTTAGCAATGTTGTTTTCAAACAAATTAGCTCATATTTCTAGTCTATTAATTAGCGCATGGGTTGGACTCAAGAGGATAACAGATAAATTAAAAATTAGGTTATAATAGCCACCATGGCCTTTTTACTCAAAGGCTGGAAAAACATCAATGAGATTACAGCAACAAAGAAAAATGAACACTATTGAAAAGCAAGGGTACAAAACAGCCTTTATCACATGCATCCTTAAAATGTTATTTTATGGTTCCATGAAGAACCTGTAACATGCACTGAATGTTTCTTTTGCACAAACATTTCTCTAGTAGAAAACGGATCATTAAAAGTTTTATAATAGTTCCATGAAAGATTCTTTGTGGAACCCAAAGTGGCTCTTTAATGGAACCTTTATTCTTAAAACTGCACTCAGTACTTACAGTAGGTCTTCCTGGTTAGTTCCTCCACCACCTCAGGTTTGAGTTTGCTGTTTGATTTCCCCATGCTCTCCAGACCTCCTGCAGATAGTTTGAGTGGTCCAGCGTGGAACTGACCTGCACCAGAACTCCTTCCAAACTTGTTCTCTTAAAGCAGAATCTCAGGGACCTAAGCGCACCATCAAACTCAGAAACAGATCAGCACCATCAACAAATCCAAAGACATTCGTCCATTTTGAATTTCCCTCTTCTTTTTGGCTTTCTGGACTGCTGTAAGCCACTATTTGGATCCCTCTTACCCAGTAATCTCTAAGAAACTCATCCTCAATTACAGCCACCTCAGACGAGCCCTTCTGAACTGTTGCTCCTCAAATAAAAGCCCATTCGTTTGGCCGTCTGCTCGGGTACAAGTCTCAGATGCTAACCACGTTCTGTCAGATGCTTTAGTGCGAGGTGCGAGGCTTTAAAATGTATCAAAGTGCCAATGGTTAGAGGAGACGCTCGCACGCTGTGTTCTGTGTGCTCTCTCGCTCACACTTGAGCGCCAATTCTCTTCAGCTCTCCACCCACCCTCCCTCTTCTCTTCTTCTTTTTACTCCCTCCCTATGTCTTGTTAGTGCTGAGTGATTCTTAAAGGAGATGCCTCGCTCTAGTTGTCTTGGCAGCTGAGATGAGAGGGTTCAGAAGAATTAAAAGAGAAGTAAAAAATGAGTCCTGGTTGATTTTAGCTTTTCACACTCTGGTAGAAGCTATTCTAGTAGATGTTCTGGTAGATGACGTCAGGATCAAAAAGCACTGGCAGTGAATACTGATGTATGATTGAGTGCAAATTTTGTCAAAGTTATAAAAAGGATAAATCAAAATCCAATGGCTAATCGCTCAGATTCACCTCCGCTGAGCGCGTCAGACAATGAGTGGAAGCCGTAGATAACCAATTTTTCGGTGTTGCAGTCTGCTGATGGCACTCTCTGTGACACAAGACATTCACTTTCTCCTAGTAACCGCTGTTTGCTTATCTCCAGGCCTGTTCTTCCTCACACCTTCAGTAGTTCAAAGCAGAAACTCCTGTTGGCCAAGGTCTGGTTGTCCAGAGAAACCTCTAAACACTGCGGGCACAAACAGCAACAAGGTCAGACTGCACTGGAACATAAGAGTGTCATGAGTCCAGCAATCTTGATTGAGCCACTGAGAGACGAGGGGAAAATTGCTGACCACACACTCCCCATGCAGAAAGCTCTCGCACTTGACTTTCATGAGAACGATTTTCTCCCTGAGCCTGTGTAAGGAAGGAACAATGCACTTTTCCTTTGCCAGCACTGCAAGTGCATCGATATCCTGAACCGAGGTCAAACTGCATTAGTCAAATTATGTTAGAAGCAGTCTGAAGGATTCTATATTTAGTTAAGGGTTGTAGAGTTCAGCTCTACTGATTTAGCTACAGTAGCCTTTTTTTTAAAAGTATAAAACTTGTTATGGGAGCTCAGGCAATGAATAAATAAGCAGAAAATCAAAAACATAAAAGCTACAAAATAAAAAAGGGGGTATGGGTAAGTATCTTCCTCTGATCTTGTTATCAGTAACTGGGGATAAAAACACTCTGAGGAAATGTTTTGAATTAAGGCGCAGAATACAAAAATAGCTCATATAAAATCATCTTATACAGACCATTCAAAACAAGCTCAAGATCAAATATTACATTGTAGTGTCAATGCAACACTGAGCACCAAAGCTAATAATCTCTTTACATCTGCTGCACTCATATTCAACACTATAGAGTGTGTGTTAACTGCCTGCACAAGCCATAAAATACTGAAACAATCTTAGATGGGTTAAGAAACGCATCTTCACCCTATTAACTGATGATGAAATAAACAGCTACTGCTTTATGAAGGAAATATTGTTTCTTCAATTGGTAAAATTTGTGGGAACTTTGCTATCTTATTATTATTGGTAGTGGTAATTTAAATTATTATGGGATTTTCATTGACCGTTGGTTACACACACACATAAACCATATTCCATATTTTACAGTAATAGCCTAGCCTTCTGCATGAATGATACAGACATAACTGCAGTGATAAAATGACAATTCTGCAACAACAGAAATATGCTTACATTGTTTGAAGGACATAATCCTTTATAAGTTAACAATTACTGTATACAGGTATACCATGGTAATTGTGTTAGAAGGGGAGCTCTGAAGTCTGATATAAACAGCTTGAAGGGACCCGATTTGACAGGTGCTCATCGACCCCTATCACAGGAAACCGCCTACAGCATAGGACGTTCACTGTTATCTCTAAAACAGAGCTGGACTGAATAAACCTACCTCTTATTTACAAACATCTTTACCTGAAACTTTTCAGCTGTGAAACTATAGACGACTTCTTGCATCCATACTAGCTCGGAGAATAAGGGCATCTTGCCATCAAGCTACGTGTCGCACGAATTCTTGTCCACTGTCTGTGAAAAAGCAATGTTTTTTGAATGAAAGTCAACGTCATGTGACACTTACCTAGAGTCCGGGATTGTTTGCTCTCCTTCAGTCAGGATGTGTTTGCTTCCTCCTGCCTCCGAGTTTCTGGACGTTAACCTTCATTCAGACGGGACTGTTCTCGCAGACTCTCCAGAGGCTGGACAAACTAAACTCACTGCTCTCCATTAACCCTTGAGTTTCTCTTGAGTAGACAGCTTACGTAGATAATACTTCACTACTTCAATGGTAACATTTAAGGTATTAGATATTATAACATTAAGATAATAATAATACAGTATAACTATTATTATAAACGGACACACACACATATATAGCCTATATGTTCGTTTATAATATAAGTTAAAATATAGGCTATTATTATTATATTATTATCCTAATGTTATAATATCTAGATGTATATCATGTTATTTTAACTCTAATGTAACTATGATTTAATCTAATTTAGAATTAAGATAAATATTTTTTTATATATATATTTTATTTGTGTACTGTTATTTGTATTTATCCACATACAATGTAGACCCTTATTTATATTTATGTGTATGGATAGCTGCTTGCGTCTTGCTGAGAACCATCTGTCTGTGTGTAACCTGGATTTAAAAAAAGAGACCTACATAACCTACATATCCACACCAGGAAATCAGGTTAAGCTGCTATTTAATACAGAACAAAGAAAAAAGTCTCACTTTTAACTCATCATGTGCCTCACTTATTAGACATGCCACAATATAGGGCCGCCACTACTTGTATTTACAGTACATCAGGTTACTGTTCATTGCTTCTGCAACCTTCCATATGTTTAATGCCATTTTAGTGTTCAGTCTTATAGGTAAAATCCACTAAAATGTTTGATAAATATGTCAAACTAAGCATAAATTTCACTGCAATGTCTCTATGCAGAGCCTGACTTTGTTGAGTTCTACATGAGATCTTTGTTGACGCTGAAACAACAGATTAGACAATCATATCCGAAGAACCAGTTTATAGTTTTTGTGGAGTTTAGGCTTACAATCAGTGGTTGGTGCTTGTACCATCCTCTATTTCTAATATTTACCATGTAAAGCAAATGAATGCTAATTAAACCTAAACTACACTAAAAGGAGAGAGAGGGGGAGAAGAGAAAATTTGACTTTAAGTGCCTTTTAGTATTCATAATATTCCATAATGTATTTCATTATCCCATAATAACTTATTTCTTGCCAGTTAAAACACACAAGGGACCAGATTTGTTGCCTCATAAACCTCAGCTTTTTCCTTAAGATTGTTTTTAATTCTTAAGTATAACAAAAACTAATATTTGAGCCAGAAAATAAAAGCAAACTAATTAGTGAAAAGAGCAATTTATTATGGCTTTAATTCTCTGATTGTGATTATGTTTAGAGAAAAATCATTTAGTCTAGTAATACTAACTAAAGGGGGTTGCAGACAGCCTGTGGAGTTTCAACTGCCAGGCAATGTGTACTGAATGTTTGGCATGCTCGCGGTTGATTCCGGCCCCTTTACCATCTGTTATTGGCTATATCAAGCTTACAGTTTCACATGAACCAGAAGCATTAATTAGCTGTGCAGTTTTTTTTGCATATTTACAAATGCACCCTTGTTTCAGCCAATTCAAGTTTGCCATCGGGTTGTATATAAGCGTTATGCAAAGCAATACACTTCAGTAGAAGAATAAAATAATATTTGTCCATACCTGTACTGTATTTATCATGTTTAAAGTTCATCCCTTTCATGGAATGGGTGCACACAGTGTAGGCTACCAAGGTTTCATCTTATTTTCCACTTCTGCTGCTCTCTGATGTAAATAAAACATCCTGCTCTTAATTCCCATGATGCTAGCTGTTAAAAGCAACATTTGGCCTTTGGAAGAATCTGGGTTAATGCATTCTCAGTCAGGCAAAGGAAGGAAAATAGAGGTGGTGGAGGAGGGACATCAAAAGCATTAGACTACCTGATATTTAAAGTAGATTGACATTTTGAGAATGTTTGGTGCAAATGTATCCTGTGATTAATGGAAAGAAATGAAGATGTTACAAAAAAGCAGGCATGACAGAGAATGATGCCTCCCTAATTTACTCACAAGTAAATTAGCATTTCGTTAAACCCTTGTAGATTTATAATTTTGGGAATCTTAGAGAGCAAGCATTACCAACATCCTAAGTTAACATCTGTTTTGGCCTGTGTTGGAGATTCAGAAACAAGTCACCAAGTCAATAAATTAATTATTTACATTATTGTAAGTCTTTTTATTCAGACTGAAATCCTATAGGTTTCCAAGTTTCAATCTTACCCAAAATATAGACGTTCATATTTTTTAAAAAAAGAAAAAAAGTCCTTTGCAATGCATTCGTTAGGCTATGCACTATTCTGAGTATGTTTTGCATGCATTATCTTTTGTATTTATTGCTTATTCTT
The DNA here is from genome assembly GCA_032359435.1 of Enteromius unitaeniatus. Lineage (NCBI taxonomy): Eukaryota > Metazoa > Chordata > Actinopteri > Cypriniformes > Cyprinidae > Enteromius > Enteromius unitaeniatus. Next base: position 10,067,262 of record JAUMHI010000046.1, on the reverse strand, counting down.
ATCTTATTCTTGTTAATTCTTAATGTTGGCCTGCTGAATAAAAATAAATAAATAAAAAACGACTTCTCACATAACACAAAAAGCATGTAAGTGGATTTGGAAAGGGAAAAATGTTTGTAAAAGTCGTTGAACTTACAGGACATGAGCAGACATGGTCACTACTCTAATTGGTTTGTGTATCAACAGCACCACCTAGGCCTTACATTAAGATTTGTTTAATATTGTTATGGGTTTTAACATGTTTATTCTATTCTATTCGAAAAATGACATGTCCCGTGGTTACATACTATACGCTCTTTCATATAACTTAAGTCTCCAATTTGAAATGTTTCTTTCTTTATATTCAGCATTTAAACAGAAACTTTGTAACTCAAAAAAAGTAATAAAGGCAAAAAAATAAAATAAAAATGGAGAAACTAAAGTGTTAAAATCAAACACCAAAAATTGCGTCAATAATAATAACAATAATAAACAGAAAGGTCCATCCCTTCTAGTAGAAACTCTTAATTTGCGTTATGAACTCTTATTTTGAAACGAAAGATCTGAATATGACCGGAAATGGTCCCAACTACTGTGAATTGTTTCATTTTGTTGTTTCCTCTTTTATATGTAAGTCGTAAATATTTACTAATCAGTTGTTTTTAATAGCAACAAAATTAGTTAGATGCCAAAGAAGATCACGTGTTGAGAAATAAATGTCAAACACTGGTAAGGAGACTGCAGTTGCAGTCATAATTCTGCCTCATAATTCTGTTGTATGTTTTGGCTTTTGTATTTCAAAGACTAAAATCCACAATTTCAAGTTATTTCCTATTTACATGTGCTGCAGGGATTCACAAACCTTTTTAAATTAATGCGTTTAATGCATTGATTATATAATAATGCACATAAATACAGTACACAAATGTAACTTAATGTAAAGTAATTGTATTTATAAACAATTTATATATAATTACAACAGCCAATGGCAAGTGTTCAGCCGAAGACCTTTTTAATATTTCAAGTTTTTTTTTTCTTTTTTTCTTGTTACTTTTTTATCTGTTCTTTCTAAATCTGATGCTCCATGCTGTAAACTGAATGTATAAATAAAGCATTAAAAAAGTGAGGTCCATCTCTTTATGGTTACATACTGTACGTGATTTCACATGCACACCTCACATCTATCTGTCTGTCTATTTAATGTTTTTGGCAGTTCTGATACCGTCTCTTCTTTTCTGGACTATTTCAGAGTGTCAGAAGATTGGGGGGAAAAACATGAGCTCTGATGAAGCATCCAGACATACTTATTTCATAGGGAAGAAAGAGAATATAATGCAAGCCAGAAGAGTGGTGAAGTCAGTTGGTGAAAGAGATGTTGTGGTGATTTACCACCAGGGGGACTTCTATGCTATTGATGTGCGCTGCTATCGTAAGTTAAAATATTTGTAATAATAATTATTAAAATATAATAATTATTTACTCTTTTTACAATTTACTCACCCTCATATCACTCTAATTCCATCTTATTTATATATAAAGTATAATGTTTTTTAGGCATATATAATTATTTTTTCTGTTTAGAATTTTACAGATTAAGGGCCATTCTTCTGTCCTCCTTTATTAGCATGTTCATAAAATATATCTGTTTGCATATATTAAACAATATGTTTAAATAACAATGTTGTGCTTTTTTATGCTATCATTTTGTTGAAGACTCTGGGGGTCCACTTCAGGAGGGAGATATTGAGGTGGGTTGTTATGAATATTTTCATTAGGCAGTTTTTTTTTGTTTGTTTTTTAGATTGAATACTACAAATCTGCTTTGACTTTCTCTTTTGAAAATGAAGGACTTTGGTGGACGGACATGCATAGTGTGCCCGTGGCATAAGTATAAAATTACCTTAGCAGAAGGTGAGGGTCTCTATCAAGCAGTGGACCCTTCTGTGAAGCCTCTGAAACCAACCTTTTGCTCTAAAGGCATTAAACAAAGAGTCCACACAGTGACAGTGTCTAATGAAGAAGTGTTCCTGACCTTAAATGACTCTCCAGGACCAATCGACTCTGACTACTATCAGACTGAGAAATATAGACACATCCTGAAAGAACGGCAGAAGAAAACAAAGTGATCTAAAAGGAAGAGACAGGAAGAGAGTGTCAGCTGATCATCAAATGTCTTCTGCTAAATTTGTTTTCATCTGTCTCTGCTGAAAAACTAATGATCATTTTAGACCAACTGAAAACCAGCTTGCATGTCCCAAATCCATCCATCACATGGACAAATATGCTACTTATGAACTATATTTGAATCCACCTACATTTCCGATGTTTAGACAGACTTTTGTATATGTTGGCTTGAAATATGTAACTTTTTATTTGATCATAATAAATAATTTAATAATTATTAATTATTCATAATTTAATAATTATAATTAATTTTAGCTCGTACCTGCAATTTCACAAGAAATTGAAAAACGAAATGATGTAGTATTGTTCTTTTTCTGTAAATAAAGAATTAACACAATAAATGCTTTTTTGTCTTTTATTGATGTTTTGAATTCTGCGAACAGGAGAGAGGTCCTCAGAGCCGGTAAGGGATTTGATTGTACTGACAGTAATGAGACTTGAACTTATAGTAGAGTGTATCATTGAAAAAAATTGAGAGTCCATGGATGGAAGTGAAAGGAGGTGTTTGAATGAGAGAAAAGGGTCTGTAATCTGTGTTTAAATAGAAGTGATTAGGGCACACTTGAGGGCTGGAGGAATGATTGAAAATAGCGAGTAGATAACATTCTATAGCAACACCAATGACCAAAAAAGACCTGATGTTAAAATAGAAAATAAGATGAAAAGCAGGAAGTGATTCCATCAATATCAAGCATGCAATTCATGCTGCTTTAATTACATTTGTTTTATAGAACACAATACTTGATTCTATATGGACAGTTATGGCAAGTTAAAATAAATGCATACAATATCTTAGTGTTTTTTTAACACAGTATTGTTTGTTTAAACAAAACCACACGGAAAAAAACCTATATAAATATATACATTTTAATATAGGTTTTGATATAGGTTTTTAAAATATGTGACATATATAATATTGGCCGTTTTCCTATATTAAAAGTACATATATGCACCTATATGTTTACCTATATATTATTAAAATATGTGTACATATATGTGACATATAAAACTGGCCGTTTTCCTATATTATATGTACATATATGCACATATATGCGTACATATATGTGTACATGTTTGCACGTATATATGTACACATATATGTACCTATATATAGGTACATATATGCATGTATATATGTGTGCATATATGCACCTGTATGTTCACATATATATTTACCTATATATTCGTAAAATTATTAAAATATATAAAAATAATTTTTAACCCATCCAAGGGTCTCACCTCAGTCATGGTATTGAAGGTGGAGAGAGAGCTGATTATTAATTTCCATTACCTACAATCCCTGCCAGACCTGGGACTTAAACCCCCAACCTTTGAGTTACAAGTCCAACTCCCTATCCATTAGGCCACGACTTTTTCTTTTACGTTTACATTATTAAAATTAAAAGAAGCAATACAGGAGACTTATATGGCCTGTATATGCACATATATGCACCTCAATTTTGCCTATATGTGACATATATATGCAGCACATATATTTTCATATATGTGCATATATACTGCATATAAGTTTCATATATGTGCATATTGAGTGGAAAACTGTAAGCACTCTGTTTTCCTTTTACCAGGCATGTCAGTTATGTAACTCGTCATCCTATCACAGCTCAACCCTAGTTCCTCAGGCTTGTTTTCTCTGCAAGGGGTTTGTGTGTGTGTGTGTGTGTGTGTGTGTGTGTGTGTAGCGGTGGCTGAGAGAAATAGAGCAGAAATGTGCTTAGAGATGTCCTTAGAGGGGAAACTTTGTGTAGGCTACATCATGAGTGTATATACTGTACCAGTAGGGTACACATTGCCTATACATTTGTATACTCTTAAAAAGAGAGTAACCTTTTATTTGGTACACACATATATTCAAACATAGTGTAGATTGCAGTTGTTACTAAGGTATGTCTAAATATGGAACATTTTACTTCTCACAAGGCCAATTCCAACACTGACACCGTTTTTACAAAACACCATCCTACAATATGTTTTCAAACTATTTTTTTCTCGGAAATCGCGCGTGTGTGTGGAGTAGCGTTACGAAGGGGACTTGTGCTGTCGAACCGGACTTGCAATAATGTTAGGCAACCTTGCAAAGAGCTGTGGGGTCTGCCCACTTCATGTCATGACGATGTTGAAGACTGATGCTGAGGTGCGTGGACTGCGCTCTAACCCCTTCCCCCACAGGCAGACAGAGAGATGAAAAAACCAACGCGCCTTTAAATAGAACCATATTGTCATCCTGAGCGCTGTTATCTGACTGCTGGAGCGGAGACATCCACTGCCTCACCGCACGACACGAGCGAAGAAATACACTTTTAATTCTATCATTCTACACGCTCTTCACAGCAAACATGCCGAGCAAGAGAAAGAAGAACAAGCGCCGAATGAGAAAAGTGGTGGGTACATTTACCTTGCACGTGTCTTGCAAGCATTTCATTTATTTTTAGTTTCCAAATCGAATTCATACTTGAAGTTTAGAATGCAAGTTTTGCATGCCCTTTTTTGTATCGTAATGCATTTTTAGCCAATAATGTTGTTTATTTAAAAGCCTGATGTATACAGTAATTACTGCTGGAAATAACATTTAGCCAACAGTCGCCAATATATTTACAACTTTCTGTTCTCTGGCCATTAGTCTATTTCTATATGAAGACTTTATTATTATTTTCTGACATTGTTACTTGCAGCAGCATGTGTTGTGGGAGGTGTGTCCCAGAGGAACCAGAACTACCCGTCCCACTTTGTATCTCTATAAACATTTGGAGTAATTAATTAATAAATAATATATCATAATGATGTCTAATATATTTTTTTCAAATATTTCTGGAGTAAAACCTTTCCACTGAATGTATTCATTTATTTTCATTTATTCATACTTAGGGTTTACGTTATTAATTTACTTTATTAGATTGATAAATAAAGTTTAATTCTCGTCATTATACATTACCATTACTCTGTTGTTCTATTTGATAATGTTCAGTGCTTTGCTACAATCTGTATTGTTAAAAGCGCTATATAAATAAAAGTGACTTGACTTGACTTAATAATTGCTCTTATTAATTTAATGTACTGTCCTGAAAAAAAGTGTTGCTTGAATGTTCATTTGAAATAACCATTCAAATTACATACTTTTGTCTTCTGGCCCTTCTGCATTTTAACAGCACTCTATATGACAATACATAGAAGATTCATAATAATAATTACTCTGCGTTTTCTATGGGTGTGTTTCAAACTATAGAGTGTGATTGGTTTGCTTTGTGGCTTTTATGTTTCTTTATTCTGTCTGTGCAACAAATCAAATTTTGGCTTTTGACCGTACCCCCAAACTCATATGGACTTTTGTTGATTTTGGCACATCCCTTCAGCCAGTCTGATTCCTAAAATGGTTCAGGGAACATTTCTTCAGAGAGCACCAGAAAAACCATTGCATCTATTAGATTTGTTTATACCTGACACATTATGAACCCGTCCATTTTTAATATATATATTTTTGGTATGTGATTTAGTTTACATTCTGTCAGTGCAAAGGAATGTTGAACTATACTGACCATGCCTCACCACTACAAGACATTTTTGTCTTCTCTGACCAGTGACATAATGAAACACACACAGTTTGTGCATGAGAACACTGGACTCTTTGTTTGAATTTTACAGCAGCTCTTTAAAGTGCATGTCATTGAAATCTCACCCTTTTCATTCTTAGCTCAACATGTAGCTGTTGTTGTTCCAAAACTTTGGCATGCAGTCATATCAACAGAACTGCCTTTCACACAAGTACAGAAATAGGGGGGTACCTTTTATCTCTCTAGCTGCTAAGCCCCCCAGACACAGCTGGTCCTAAACAGGGCACGTTTTACCCTCTCTAATCATCCTGGTAAAAAAGGAAATAGAGATTACTTCAGGTTAAAGGCATTCTAACGCCCTGTTCGTTGCTTACCCTTCAAAGCTAAAGAAACATATTTTAAAACTCAGCTGTCATATCCAATTAACTCATCTTTTCAGCTGTCTTCCAAACTAGTTTCTCCTGTTTTTTTTTTTTTAAATGAACATGCTTGAAGCAAAATGTGTTTTTTTTCTAACCACCTCCTCTATTCCCCCAAATGCCAGACCGTTTATTCTGTTATGGCCCGTTTCATGGACTCTGGCCCATGTTTTGCCTGATTTGGCTTTGTCAGTGCTGATGCTGGTCTTCACCCATGGTTGCATAATTTGGCCTTAACTGAGCTGGCCACTGTACACCCCATACATGCACAATGAGAGCTTAAATTCTTTTGAGGCCTATGTAAACCGCACTGGCCAGCCCTTGCTTTTGGATAATGAAGCTGTGAGTGTGATTATAATGCGATTATGGTTCCATTATGATGTGATTAGCACTTTTATCCATTCTGTTTAGCCACATCCAGAGCTCCGAGGGGTGCTGACTCTTTCAACTCGCTTCGCTAGGCATGTCTGAATCAATTGGATTTAGACATTTTTTGCCATTAGACGGCCAACTTTTGTTCACTTATGTAAGCTCCTAGTGATGTTGTTAAACCCTGTCTAATACCATTGCGCTGTTAAGTGAACTACAGATAAGAATAAATTATGGTTATGATTTCAAATCATTCTTTAATATGTTTTGAGCAGCAGGCCCAGAGAAAGGCTCTGGAGGAGCGGTTCACCTCTTCTGGAAAGGGAACCTCAGGAGTGCGTGCTGTCCCTGCTCCAGTTCCTGCTCTAGTTCCAGTTGCTAAAACCTCAAAGTGTCCCGTTGCCGTTCCAATTCCCCTGCCAGTGATTGCTCCCATTGATGTTCCAGCTGAAGTTCCTCCTACAGAACCAGTCGCATTAGAAGTCCCCGTCACGGATGCCATCAAAGACAAAGTGGTAAAAGATGCAGAGGACCTAGAACAACCCCCAGTGGAACCCCCTGCAAAAGAGCCAGATGTGGCTGAGGAAGGGGAAAGTGTTGTCATTCCAGTATCAGAGGTAATGTGCCAATAAACCAATTGCAGGAAGTCTGTAATGTATCATGTAGATGTTACTGTTTTATTTGCCTGGCAGCAATGGATTTTTGCAGCCAGCATGGAAGCAGGAGGGCAAAATTTTGTTGGGAACATTGGAGTGAATATCGTGTACAGCATTTCTGGAGCCCTGGCAGATTGTTCCAAACTGCAGTTTTATTGAAAATAATATTATTAGCTTTTCTAAATGTGGCTTCCTTTTTAGGAACTGGTATGTTGTTGAATACCAGTTGGCTCTGTAGGATTTTATCTTGTGGAATGTGTTAAATATATGAGATTAGAAATTCTGTTATTTATCCTTAGGCCCGGTTTCACACATACTGGGTCATGAGAAGGGCCGGCAAAAAAGAGTGGGCAACTGGACCTTTTGTCCCGGGTGCAAGCTTAAGGGGGCTTGGGGTGTGAAGAAATCTAAACTTCAACCTAGGGGGACAAGGGAACACTATTTCAACCAATGCTGCCCTGGAAAGTGCGCTGAAAATCATATGAAAAGTTCTTTGCGCCGGGCCCCACAATTGCTTGCTGAGCATAAACATGCAGTCATGTTGACAGTGGTTTGTCAAAATTCTGAGGGTGAAAAGAAGTTAATTTCAATAGGGAATTTCACATGAGGGGTAAAAGATCACATCACATAGATTTTGCAACAGCATCAAGTTGCTCGTGTGATTGTTTTTTGTTTTTGTTTAATCCTGCTTGTGGGACCTCTTTGTGATCTTCATACATAGATACACTAGAAAATAGACTTGTATCACACAGAAAATTTCCCTAATGTAACCCGCACCTTAAATGATAACAGACTTGTATTTTTATACTGGCTTCCTTTCTGTTACATAAACAAAGCTGAAACTCTAAGCATAAAATTAATGATTTCAGTATTAATGCTTTGCATATTTCCTTCGATAATGGCCATAAATGATAAAATGTTTTTTGGGAGACTGCCACTCAGAATTATTACAAACTTGTGCTTATATACAAGCAGACGTCCCTCCTAAATGCTACCAAAATATAAAGTCAGTGCCACTCTCTCCTCGACCTCCTGCACCTCACCCTCCCTCCTGTTTTTTGAAGAGCAGCCAAGCTCTTAAAGCCCACCCTTCTTTTCCTGTGAGCTCTGCTTCAGCCTCTCCTCTCCCTGCACAGACATCACAAGTGCTTGGGTTGGACATCCACACACACTGAGAGTGTGAGAGAGGCACATACCCTTGCAGTGAGTGTCAGGTTAAGGGCTGAGTTGACTGGAGAGGGTCAGGTCTGTGACGGCATGGGTCTCATTCTGAGTTGGTTTCGAGGCCCTCACAAGCCTGTTGACTTGCTGGATGTCTCTGTGGAAACGCAGGTGAGCTCCCACCTTAATGGATGGAGGCTTGGTGAAGTGGTTTAGCTGGTGGAAAAAGAATGTTTTGTACTTTCTGTGTCTCCCCCAGCTAGCTTTCTCTCTGCCCTCCTTGTATTCGTTGGAGGGGCCAGGTGGGAGTTTCAGTGTTAGACAGTGTGGAGGAGGAGCTTATATGTTTATTGGCAGATAGTTGGGTGGAGACGAGGAATGTGTTTGGGTGGGGTACATGGCCTAGTCATGCATGCTAATGAGGGGGTGTGGCACCTTTAATCTTTTATTGTTAAATTTGAGTGTATGAAGTTACTACTAAAGGACTTAGAATGGTAAAAGCAATTGATTTCTAAGTTAATTAGTAATAGGCATTGTTTCGTTGAAGATGGTGTTTATTTTTTAAAGAAAGCAGATATCTGACTGTAGGCTCATTTATAACCACATGCACATGCTCAGCTCTGAGGAGGCGTGGTGGCCAACAGAATCTCCTTTGTCTCTTTAACAACAATCTTTGTGACAACATTTGTGTGTGTTTTTACTGTGTACGTCTTTGTAGTTAAATGCTATTTTGCATTTGAAGATGAGATCCTACATAAAACAGTAATGCCTTACCTAGTTTTTTAAATTTTATTTATTTATTTAGCTTTGTTTTTTACTCTGTCATTTAGTTTTTTTCAGAGGTTTCTTCCAGTTTCGATTTATTTGGTTTTTAATATTTTAGCACTGCTGGAGTTAATGTGTGTTAATGTGTTAATGAAATGAAAAGATGAAAATGAGAAACTTTATTTCTATATGCTGATATGTACTAATGTCTATTTCACCACATAAAAGGGGGAAAAAAGCTTGGTAAAAAATATGTCAATTATGCATGAAAGTCTGATTTTTATGTCATAATTATCACTGTTTAAGTTGAGATTTACACTATTTTTGTCATAAAGGTTTTTATTTCTGAATAAATTAATTCTCAAATTTTATGTCAGAATTTTAACTTTTTATGTCAGAATTATTACTATTCTAATTATGATAATGCTAAAACATAACTGTATTCTCATATGGCAGAAATACGCTTCAACAGATAAATGTGTTGCAGAGTTAAACAGTGGAAGACCTCAGAACAGCCTGGTTGCACACTGCTCATTTTTTTTTCAAAGACCTGAATTAGCCATGGAACATTTTGTTCTGGTCCCGCAGGCAGCATTTAGAGCACTTACATTCTGTGTGCAAGTGTTCAGTACTCAATGCAGAGATGGGAATAGCAATGTAGAACATGTCAATTTAAAATCATAAACAATATTTTAACATGCATATGTTGTACACGTTACACTTTGTTTTGCAATGAACATGCATTATTAACATTTAGCTTTTTAATTTTTTGTTGTTACATAATGTATAAATTAAAGTGTTGTAATTGTGGGTATTGTGATTATCAGCATTATAACATAGTTTAAAAACCTTTATGAGAGACAATTGTTACACAATGGATCTTTAGTGTAATGTAGGCACTGAGCTTTCAACTTTTGTGCCTTACTGTTCTGTTTTTTAGGTCACATCATTCATAGATGAGCCAGTGGCGATTCCTGCAGAATCTGAGGTATGGTAACATGCCATATTCCATGAGCCCTTGACATTTGACCACGGTTTATCTTCTAAACACCCGTGCCTTTGGCCATACACACTAATGGGCTGGTAAAGGCATTTTTCCTAATTACCAGGCCTCCGGCACCTTCCTTTCAGGGTTCATTAATGTGCTTTTTTCATAACTTTGCTTTATGAGGTGTAATGAAAACGTATTAACCCCTGTTAACTCTAGCTTACAGCATTTACAGCATGCCTACATAAAAAATACATATAAGACTTTACAATGGTTATATAATTTGCTTTTTTATCAATGGAATTCTTAAATTTTAACATTCTTAAATTAATTTTTTTTAAATATGCTATTGACAGGTCCAGTTCGAGGGCACTACACCTGTAGCCACAGAGGTAGGTTTATATACTTATATGTATTTTATTTTGGTTTGATACTATTTGTTTTGCCACTACTTTTGTGTACATAATGCTTTGCATGTTTTCTCATCTTTATGATGTTCTGGTGCAGACGCATGTTGTAGCTCAGCCAGTGGAGACTGTTGACACCAAGTGCGAAGTTGAAGCCGAGGTTCCTGCTGAGGATTCTGTGGTAGAGGTGCCTGTGCCAGTGCCAGAGACTGCAGCTGAAACGGTTGCTGCGGTTGAAACTGTGACAGAAACAGTAGTACCTGAAGTTGAGCCTGTCACTGATGCCGCGGAGGAAATCGACGGGCACGTTGTTGGTGTTGTGGAAGAACGTGTCGTTGAAGCCGAAGCCATAACTGTTGAGAATGAGCCTGCTGAAGTCCGCACAGAAGTCATGGAGGTGCCTGACACAATACATCTTCATGGCACATTGCAATGGACTCTTTGCATGAGTGTATTTGCATGCACAACAGGTGACTCTGTCTTGTCCGTTCTGTGTACTTGTTTGGATAACTGGGCATGACACGAGCCTCACTCTTCCCCTTCTTTTTCCACTTCCTTGGACACTTTTGTCAATGCTTTTCAGGCACACTATACTTACTACGCAGTGGTAGCAAATGTATAATACACATTTTAAACAAGTTCCTTCCTTTCTTATAGGATCTACATGCAGAGCCTGAACTAGAAGAGTTTCCAGTGGTAAGTTATTTAGATTTTTTCCCCCGCAGTATTTAGTTTTGAGTACTGGAAATATTAAAATGAAAAATATTTAAATAAATATATACATATGTAAAAATTCTAGTATCATTTGTTTTTGTCTATATTATGAAAATCAAAGGAGCCTAGTGTTCTTTTGGACTAGTTGACTTTAACTGCAAAGAACAGCTAAAAATATTCTTTAAAATATTACATTTTGTGTTCTACAGAAATGATGAGTACGACCTGTGTGTCCACTAAACATAAATGCATACTTATCTCAGTCTGACTTTCACTTTGAAACAAACAGCTGAAACATTTTTCTTACAGGTTTGGAATAACATAAGAACGATTACTAATGTCAGATTGTTTTTATCTTTGTAAACTGTCCAGTAAACCAAAATATTCCTCTGTAGTGGTAAAAAGCCCACTTCAATAACATTTGCAATGAATGCCTAGGGGCATAGAAATAACATGCATTCCTTTTATTAGGAAGCTGCAGTACCTACAGAAGCTTTAGTGGAACCAGAGCCTGAGCAGAAGCAGCAGCAGCAGCCTGTCCTGCTGGAGGAACCCTCGGTATAAAACAACTTTTTATTAACTCCTTTCATGGGGTAATTTCAAGCATCTTTGTTCAGAATCCTTTTAGATTGAAGTTTAATTTTAAACATGGTCTCTTGCCCTCGGGTTTTCACATGCTCAAGCCTTCGGTTGAGTCCACGAGTGACCCCATTGCTGAAGAATTTGTTGTGACTGAGTCAGAAGCTGTTGACCCAACTGTCACAGAGGAACAGGTTAGCGGTTGAATTCAGCGAGGAGACACACCTACAATGTGCACATCAGGCATTAAATTCTGTTATCTTCTTGGATGGATCTAAATAGAATATATGGCCTTTTCTCATAGATTCCTGAAACAACAGCAGATGCCCCCGAGGTACTATTAGAGACACTGTCAGAAACGATTCCTGCTCCTGAGCCTCTGCCTGTGCCTGTAGCAAAGGAGATTATACAAGTGAGCTTTTAAAATGATTATCTTGACTGCAGCATTCCATTATTTACAGATATATATATATATATATATATATATATATATACACACACACACACACACACACACATACACAAAAGTATGAGGTTAGTTTTTAAAACTAGAATTGTTTTGTTTTTAAAGAATCATCTAATTCTCACCAAGATTGGATTTATAGAATTGCATATACAATATAGAAAGAAATAGTATAATTATTACAGTTTTAAACAACTGTTTTAGCTAATTCAGCAGTCATTTTTGGGGAAACCAGGATTTTTAAGATTCTTTGTTAATTAATTGTTTTTTTTGTTTTTTTAAAGAACAGCTTTTTTTATTGAATGCTGTACAAGTGTTGTTTTACTGGAGGTTTTCGTTATTTAAAAAACAAAATTATAAGTATTTATATACATTTCAGGCTCAAGATGAATTTATGCCACAAGTACAAACTGAAACTATTAAGGTACTTTTCTTTCAGTATTATTTAAATTTCTTATGATGTTGAATACGATGTTGCCAAATATTATTTAGTTCTCATATTTAAATTTGTAAAGGACTTGGCAGTGGCTGGTGGCCTAACTGTGGAGGCCATAAATGGATGTCTGGGAGCTACTGAAGTAGCAATCGAAGGATAAAGTGCCTATGGTAAGAATTTGGAGCTCTTAAAGAAATAGTTTACCCAAAAAAATGAACACCATTTAATCAAGTTCTTCCAAACCTGTATGAATTGCTTTCTTCTGCTGAACACAAAAGATATTTAGAAGAATGTGGGTAACCAACCAGGTGATGGTCTTATTTACTCAAAGCACGTACCAAAAGATAACTTTGGGGACCATCCGCAGGTGCCATGTCCCTTCAAATAATTAGAATCACTTTAAACATGAGCAAATGAAATAAGGTTCTAGAGAAGATTGAACAATAAAATATAACTTTTTGTGTTTTACAGTTTCATAGGACATAAGAGGATGGCTGAAAAACATACATTATATTGCAAAGTGCCTTTCTGTGCCGACTCCCTCCTCAACTATGACAAGGATGTTTGGCTGTTCTTCACTGGTGGTGTTTTTCTGAGCTTCTGGATTTTTTTTTTCAGTTTTCATATGCATGTACAGTAGATTTGATGGCGTCATACATTACACACATAGTAAAGTCAAATGAAAGGGTGATGCAAATGTATATGTTTTTACCATTTTGTAATGTGGAATGGATACTTCTTGTTGTATTTGATAAAATGATTTGGAGTGGAGTACTTTAGAGCACAATTTCAGACTGTACCATCACCGCATCGCTTCTGTGCCCCCTTCAACCATCCACATGTGCCTTTTTCCTAATGATAAATAAAGGGAGTTTGAGGATAATCCCAAAAATTGCTGTATGCATTTAATTTAGATGGAAATGCTTCAACCCAACTTTGGGTCAAATATAGACTAACACAAAAATTTTATGTCAAAATTTAACCCAACCGCTGGGTAAGCCCATATTTGACCCAAAGTCGGGTTAAAACAACCCAGTATTTTTAGCATGTGTGTCATTTGATTGACAGAGGCTAATGACTCTAGAGTTTGAGTATGGGGAAGCATTTTAGCTTATCGATCAGGGCCAAACATTTTAAAGACACATGTAGGGTAAAAATAAATGGAACTATTTTGCCAATTTCCCTTATCAAAATTCCTAGATTGTTAGCCTATTTAGATTTTCCCAACCTTCCTGTTTGTTGTGATAGCTAATGTTTGAAAAGTATATCAAATTCGTGTAAGTATTGAAAATTAATTCCATGAATTATAATAATTACTAAATTATAAAACAAAAACTCCCATCAACAACATATGGTAAATTTTTGGTAGAAGGTTAATCCACAACACTTCGTAGTAACGCTAGGCTATCAATTAGAGCTGCAGCAATTCTCGTCCCAGATCAAAGCTTTTTTTTTTTTTTTTTTTAAATCGATCAACTTAAAAATGCAGAAAATGAAAAATACATACAGTAGCCCATTAAGAAATGCTGGTGCATGTTGACTTTTCTAAAACTCAGGTTCCAATGCACTGAATATAAATAAATTGGTAAATAAAATATTTTTGTCTAATTACACTGTCCTGGGGTGCGTTTCCCAAAAGCACGGTTAGCCTACTATGGTTGCAAGTTCTGTGGTTACCAATGTTCAATGATTCTGTGTTTCCCGAAAGCATCGTTCAAATGAACAATCGCAATCAGCATCACAAACGCACATGGTTTGAACTACAGCTTTGGACCTGTGGTTAGAAGCATAATTTATTGTTAGTAAGATGTATGTATGGGCTTTAATAAATATGCTCTTGGGCACAAGAAGCAAACTAACATGCCTTACTATCTTTATCTTACATTTTATCTAAATATAAAATGCATTTTAACTATGTCTTTTTGCACGTCCATTCAAAATTTGAAAAGTGCGTGTGCACAAATGGCAAAGGGAACGTAAGAGACGTAAGAGGGAACCCGCAATGATTCAGAGATCAAATAAAGCAAAATGACAGGGAACAAAAATATTAAATTAGTAAATATGTGTAAACATGTTTAATACAGCAGCATCTTGGAGATCTCAAATCAGTTAAATAGCAGAAGTTATTTCTCCACCACATACTTGTGACCTCATTAACAATGGCCCTATGTTGTTGAACTAATGTGGTTCAAACAATGGAGATGCGACTGTGTTCGGGAAACAGTCGTGTGTAGCTAGTTGGTTTCCAAAACAATGCATTGTATATGGTGGTTAATCAGCAGGTTACATCGTTGTTCGGGAAACACACCTCTGGTGCTCTAAAGAATCGATTCTTCGAGAGAATCAAGAATTGACTCATAAAGTGAATGTGCAAGACGATTCAGTGTTTTTTGATCATCAAACCTTTGCACATCAAAGAGAAGTCTTCACTTATATACATTTTTATAGTCAGCACTTATATACATTCTTAAGTATTTTATTTCATTTATTTTGCTAAGGAATAGCAGTAAACATTCAAGATTTAACTACTGTTCAATGCACCCAGGTAAGTGTTTTGCGATACAAAAATAGGCCTATCTGTGACGTTGAATCAATCTCAGTACGCAAAGTGATTAGATGCACCTGAAATGCTGAATTTTGAGGACATCTGCTGGTAAACATGTAAATGCAAAAACAAACTACCCAAACCTGTAAAATCTGGTAAAGTTGTTTTGTCACAGCAGCAGAAATACAAGTAGGATGCCAGTAAGTAGAGCAGAGATCTAAACCATCATAGTGTCACTCAAAATATGGCAGAAATTTTGGGACATAGATGATACAGGATGTAATTTATGTATACAAAAACAAGTAGCCACAAGCAATATGATATACAGGGCAACTTTTGAGCCATGTTGCTTGGGCACTTTCCCATTGAGAATGGGTAACAAATGCCTTTAACGGTAAAAAAAAGTGTTTAATCTTGTCATTATACATTACTGACACTATATTCTCAGCCTGTAAATAAAGGCAACTTGACTAGGTCGCCAGTTGACGGCAACATTTTCAAAAGTTGCCCAGTGCACCATCAGCCTTAGCGTCACAGGGTGACTACAAAGCAGGAATCACGCCAAACTTGAATCTTGAAATTGAAGATAGTTTTAATCCAAATCTTCACATGGAACATAGAAGTAGACACCAGGCTACACACTTGCAGACACGGTGTAACACTTGACATCTCGACAACTAAGGCTTGAACTCAGGCACATAAATACACAGACACTGCCAAGACACAGCTGGACACTAATTAACACAATGAACTAAACTAGGACAGGAATAACCAAATAAGGGCAGAGACAGAGTCTGACACTTAGAATGGGTCATAATGGTTTAAATACAGCGTTGCATGCATAGGAATTATTATTAGTTATTAGCACTCTGGTGGTGGTGTTTTATAGTATACAAAACAAGTAGTCACAAGCAGGAGGACCCACATAAGCCCAAGAAAAGACATAAGTCTCAAGTCTTACGCTAACGATACACAAGGCAAATTTTGAGCAAATTTGCCGGGCAACTTTTTTGAGCAACGTTGCTTGATCACTTTCCCATTTACAATAGGTAACAAAAAATATTTGGATATTTACTATCAGTTGTGGCCCTGTGTCTCATCTGGTTGGCCAGAGGAGAACTGGCTCCCAAACTGAACCTGGTTTCTCCCATTCTGTCACAGATGGGACTTTTCTAACACTGGTTAGCATCATTAGCATAGATTAGTTTAGTTTTGTTGTGGAGTTTATATCTAGAGTGTCGTGTAAAAAGGAAGCAGACTAGCAGACTGTCACTGTTTTGATTTGTACTAATTTTGTTAAATTTTTTCAATTCTGGAAAATTATTAGTACTTAAAAGTGTATTATTTAGATTTTTTCCCACAGCATTTCAAAGGGAATAAGCTGTGTTCCGACCTAAGGCACAAAGTCTAAAATGTTGGTTAAAGGCAGAGAAAGCAATGAAAAAAACTTAATTTAATTTAATGTACATTAAAATTACTTTATATGTATATATTACTTTAACACCAAGCCAGCAGAGGGAGCTCTAACCTCTGCACTGACTGTCACTGCTCCCTCTGCTTCCTTTATGATGAATTCCTGTTGGGCAGCCATTTAAGCGGGAGCCTGCCAAACGTGAAGGTGCAAAGTATTGTTTAGCAGTAAGCGGACTCCACCAAGCATTTCTTGTATTTATCCTGTATTCTTCCATTGCCATAGCCTTGCCTTGTTTTTGTTTTGTCTGTTTCATTACTTTTAATTGCTCTCTTGGATTTTTCACCTTGTACTGTATTCCGTTTTATGATGTTTTGCTGCCTGCCCTGACCATTGCTTGGATACTGTTTACGATTCTGTTTCTGATTCTGTATTTTAAAAAAGCTCACATTTGGATCTTCTACGCTTACCTGAGTCCAACCCCTTGGTACAATTGCAGTTATACTAGCCTACATTAACGTTATAATTGTGAACAAACCAAATCAATAGGAGCGTGAGCTTTCATCATTATTTTTTCTTTTTAAAAGATTAACAGTTTTCCAAGCCTGACTAAATAACTGTGGAGGCAGAGTTATTTTTAAGTCCATGCATATCACAAACCACTGAAAACATTATCCAACGTGATCCAAAAAATGCAGCTCCTCCATTCACCAACATTTGTTTTTAAAGCACCCTGGCCTAGATAAAGATGATACGCGTTGACGTATCGCAGCAACAGCTCAAAGTGGCTAATGAGGCATCTAGGTTTTATGTTGATGATTCTGAAGACCTAGATTAGCTTGTTCAGGTGTGTTTGATTAGGGTTGGAGCTAAACTATACAGGACATTGGCACTCCAGGACCGGCGTTGCCTACCCCAGACCTATAGCCTATAGCTATATAATTAGATTTGTATGCCTTTTAAAAAAATCTTGCAGAAATGCTAATAAACAAAATGTTTTTTTCGATTTAACTAAATATGTAAAAATGTGTGGAGGATAAGTTGTGCTGTTGTTGGTAACAGTAAAAGTTTTTGTATTACAGAACATACAAATGTAAATACAAATACAGTAAAAGTCTGCTAATGAAACCGCATGCCCTTCATTACAGAAAACTTCGCCGGAACAGGATCCAGCGACATATTTCATCTGGCCAATGAGGTATTGTCACAAGCATCCATACTAGCTACACATCAGCAGCACACCGCTCTTTTCACTTCCATGACAAGAAAACAGAGGGTATTCAGGTCTTCCAAACCCTAAAGAAACACTTCACAACGATTCCCATTCTTTGTCATCCTGACCCAGATAAGGAATTTGTCATATAGGTTGACAGATCAAGTAGCAGTAACGGAGTTGTGTTATCCCAACACCATGAAAGCCCTACCAAGATGTTCCCTTGTGCCTTCTTCTCAAGGACACTAACAGCAGCCAAACGTAACTATGACGTTGGTGACTGCAGCACTAGAAGAGTGGCGCCACTGGCTAAAGGGAGCAAAAAGGGCGTTTACCATACTAACTGATGAATATATACAGGCATCCAAAAGACTAAATTCAAGAGAGGCAAGGTGGGCACTGTTCTTCACCCGTTATGATTTCAAGGTTACTTACCAACCTGGCTCTAAAAACATTAAAGCAGACGCTCACTCCTGCCAGTTCGACAACCCTATTCAAGAGATACAGCCCGAACCAGTCATTCCGGGATGGGATATCATGACAGAGATTGATGAGGCTCTCATAACTGAACCAGCCCCCAGGGCCTGTCCACAAGGTCATACTTTTGTACCTTCAAGTTTATGTGAACGTCTTATGCACTGGATACATGATCCCAGTACCGGACATCCAGGTTTTACAGTCACCATAGAACTTGTTGCAAACCGCTTCTGGTGGCCTTCGTTTTAGAAGGATGTCATGGGGTTTTTCACATCAAAGACCTGCCGGTTTGTTGCAACCTTTGCCCCTCCCACAATGGCCTTGGTCACATATAGGGATTGACTTTGTGAACGACCTACCTGTATCTCAGAATTACACAACCGTCAGTTGTCGAACGCCTCTCCAAAGCATGTCGCTTCATTCCTCTCCCCAAACCCCAAAGTGTAAATCACTCTCAGACAAGTTTGGATCCATGTGCTGGCTTTTAATGGTGATACAAGGGAAAACAGAGTCAAACAA
>JAUMHI010000046.1:10025079-10048311 GCA_032359435.1 Enteromius unitaeniatus | reverse complement strand
AGGCGCATCTGGCTGTGATTATTGCATGCCAATATTCATTGGCCTTTTCCAAAAGACTCGAAGGCGATTGGTCTCTCCTGCGAGATCCCATATGTAACGTCCAAGTGAACTCGACTGAAGGGGAACTCATGTCATCCTGACTCTGATGATTGGAAGTTTCTTCCCAGATAGAAGGTAGAAGAACTGAAAGAAAGATCTGCTGAGAATATCCGAGAATCTTTGGTTGAATGCAAAGTCAAGGCTGCAAGGCCAGGCGTGAAACTTAAGGGTTGCAGTGGGCTCACATGCTCATTCTTCTCAGTGTCTCAAAGGACTGCAGACTGTGCTGCATCGAATATGCATGAATATGCACTGGATTGGCGGTTGATATACAAAGTAGCACAGATTCTTAGAGCACTAATGTGATGCAAAGTAATATATATATATATATATATATATATATATACGCTTTCAGATCATGTGAAAATGAATTATTCAAAACCAAACATGGCATAATTGAGGTGATATTAACCAGTAATCTATCAAAAACATGCATAAAACATAATATAATACAAGACAATATACAATTACAAAATGCACAATGACCTGGGGATATACATTACAGGACAGATTATAGGACAAATTGTCTAGAACTTAATGAAAGAGTAATTTCCTATTGCAGTATGTCTCTGTTTTAGAGAGAATAACATAGGAAGCGAGATTCTTTCAACATACTTTTAGGTCATAAAGTTTACCATGGTGACCGGGGGCCTGGGTTCATGCACAGACATACTGGCACCCTGTTTTTGCATTGGGTGAGGGGTCTGTGATTTTTAGTTCATCTAATAAAAAAATGTGTGTGTCTGATTGGTTAAAATACTACACCATAGTGTTTGTTTCTTACCAACTATTTAAGTTATTGATGACCAGTGACCGTTTGGATAAAAGTGTTCTTTAAAATATCTGTTTTGTGTTCTGCAGAAGAAAGAAATACATACAGGTTTAAGGGTAAATATATAATGACAGTTTTCATGCTTGAGATGAACAATCACTTAAAAAGGAATATTCTTGGTTAAGCTTAATCAACATAATTTGTTGTACAATGTAATTTCAGAGATTTTGCCCAAATGTGCTGAACAAACTGACCATAGGTTTATTTTTAAATTATTGTTAAAGGGTTAATTCGCTTATAAATTAAAGTTTTGTTATTAATTGCTCACACTCGTGTCGTCCTAAACCCATAAGACATTGTCTCGACAAGATAATGACAGCTAAATTGTGTTTAAAAAATTCGCAGCCCATACAATAAAACTGTTTTACAAAATAATTAATGTAAAAACTTTTATAAAGATAATTTGGCCACAAGCTCACATTCAGATCTGCCTCTATCCAATCAACAACTGTTTTGGTGGAGGGAAATCTATTTTGTTCCAGATAAGCCTTTAATATTTGGCCATAAATGCTGTTGGTTATGCTTAACTACTACTATTAAACCTGGAATATTACTCCAAAAATGCTATCATCACAGTTGATCAAATAAAGAGCAACTTGCATGAGCTGTTTACTGTTTCAGGGCTTCTTCATACTGGTTTTTGGAACACTGATGGAAAAGAAGGTAAGCGCTGAGTTTTCTGCTTTATGAGCTGTGCTTGAGATTGCTTTCTAGGTATTTGGTGACTGAGATGCTTGGGGGGTTTTTTTCTTCAGGTTCGTGAGACACTTAAAAGAAGACTGAGAATGACTAGACGCACTGGATCTCATGCCACACACGTAAATTCATTTCCCTCCTTTATTATTTTTACGTAAAATGTTTACATAAACTACAATGGCATATTTCCTATCGTAGACTTCGAGCTCTGGAGGCCATTTTTACAGCACAAGCAGTACTTCCAACAGAACGACTCTTACAGACATTTTCAACACCCTCATGAGAAGAGGGAGGCGTAAGTATAGTACTGCACTGAACTGTGTCTTGATTTCTTCTGCATTTTGCCCAAACTTTCAATGTGACTTATGTTTTACAGATGCTGGGGCAAACTCCTCACACAACTCTGGACCATCAGAAAGTTTTCTAAATGCTTAGGAGGACAGATGGGCGCCTTAATTTCCTGTCGGAATGTCTTTGTAATGCTAATACTGAAAAACTGAGTTCTGTCTTTCTAAATGCTTGACTATAACTTAAAAATTCAGCACTTTTTCCTGTATTCTGTTTCCTGTTATCCAGATTGACTCATTTATCTGTTTGTACTGAATTAAACTTTATATGTGTACACAGTTTTATGAAAACAGAAAGTGGGTGTTGAATTGTCTGTTTGAACGCTGTTTAGTGTACCAACACCTTTGTCCTTCCTCTATTAAATTCATAAATGAAAAAAACATTTTAATTGTGATTATTAGAAGTGCTTGCTATCTACCATTTGAAAATCATTCCACATATTGAAATGTATTAAAATAGCCCCTGCTTTTCATTTTTCAAGCACCTTCCAACATGCAATATATTTGCAGTTATTGAGTTTAATAATGCTTAAGCTGAAATCATAATGCAACAATGTGACAGTAATTTCAAACAAAAGGATACTTTCACTTTTTTTGTTTTTATTTTTTATATAAGTGCAAATACGTCAATAAATAAATATCTAATACAAATATTTTAAGCACAGTTTAGGTTTTTATATTTAGTATTATCATGTTTATAGCTGTGCACTTACATAATACATTCACAACGGAGGCAGTGTATGGCATTTGGATAACCAAACAAATTATGTGATTGAAATCTCTACATGCAGTTTTTAAATGACAGTACATGATTTTACATTACAGTTCCCAAGTTAAATTATAACTTCTAAAATGACTATTAAACAACATGCATTCTCCCATTCTGACAGCCACTGTAATAAATTACATTGATTAATGTGTTCATAGTGAAACATGGAGGGCGTCAAAGTGTTGCTCTGCAATTCTTGTTCTGTTATCTAGAGGGTGTAGTGTCTCTTCTCCACAGTCTGGCCTGTCTTGCTTGTGGAATCAGTCTTGATGTTTTATCCTCCTCCTTGTCTAAGGCCCAAAAGCACTTTATTTAAGAGCATAAATTATATCTGGACCTACAAACTTAAACAGGGGTTTTAGAACCACAGCTCTTGTAGGGTGGTGGTGACTTCTGACACCTGTGAAGAATAAACCAGAAAATGTATAAACATTCAATTAATGCGCTCACTCTCATTGATTTACAATAGTTACCTGATGATATTGCATTTAAAGTTTCAATGAAATAATCTATAAAAAAGCAGTTGCTACTTTTTTTTTTTTACTGTATTTAGGATTTTACCTTTTCTTTAAACAGCAGAACGTCAGTCCGATGATGGTTCCCAACAATAAAACTACACCACAACTAATTCCAATGACTTTTTCAGAACTAGACAGCTGTTGGATGTCCATCATAACATGTTCACAGCGCTGACCGTTGTACATTTTCTCACACCTAAAGACAGTAGAAATCACATTTGTTAGGGAAGGTCATTGTTTAAAGACTATATGAAAGGGACTGTTGACTACAGTTATTTTTCCATATGTTGATTCCTTGTGAAACAGGAACATTGGGTGTGACATATCTTAGAGATCATCCCATTTTGTAAACATCCACAAGGCTTTATTCACTTTACAGCCACAACCCAAGCTTTGCAACTTGCTGGTCTGCTAATCAAACAAACATGAACTAGATAATCAAGACCTGATCGATGTCAAATGATTAATGGGCTTTTTCTGTATGGAGATGTTTTTTGGCGGCTGGTCTCACCGGCAGATGGGGGTGTCCAGGTCGGAGGAGTAAGTGCACACACCGTTGACACAGTATCCCTCATGTTTTGGACCGCAGGGCCTTTGAATAGCCAAAACACGTGGTTTCTCTTCACTTCCTGTTGATAGACACCCACACACACCCAGAAAGTTAAGCATGAAGGATTGTGATTTTAATGGATAGGCATTCAGACTTGTGTCCACATGCCAAAGAATCTGCATTCTTAGCATAGTGCATATTTGAAATTACATGTTTTCATAATATTTTCATATAAAACAAAGGGATACGCTTTATTTCAGCAGCTAGTCCACTTTATATATTATACTAACTAGAAGTAACTTAGCAACTACCTGTCAACAAACTATAATTAGAGTATATATTTACAGAGAAAAAGAGAGAGAATTATTTGTATTAAAATAGGAATCTGTTTTACTGTAATTTTTATCAAATAAATGCAGCCTAGTTAGACATAAAAAAAAACAATAAAAAGTTGCAGTGTTTTAAAATAACTGTATATGATTTTTTAAAGTACTTACGGTTGCTGTGTGTTGTGTTGTATAGGATTACATCCTCTGACTTCTCCTTAGTGTCTCCAAGTCCAGAGAAGACGGCTAAAACCACCATCAATCCAAGTACTGATGGAGTTTTAAGATTACATTTGTCACATACTTTGTCTTTAAGGTATTAAGACAGTCATTTTGTTGTAAGGTATTTCTAAAAAGTATTATGACTCACCTTGATAGTGCAAACACCTTTTATCCACTTGTTGTGTCATGCTGTAGCCCAAAAACAGGTTTAGTTTGACTGGAGATTCTGAGTGTCCGGTTTTCCTCAAACTTCTGCTGCTCTTTAAATGAAAGCAGTTTTCCCCCACAATTTATACCATCCTGTTATGTCCTTTTTCTGCGTCACTAATGGTAGCCAATCAGTTTAACCAGTGACAGGAACTGCAGTGATTCCAGAGTCTGTTACCCATACCTGTACAATGTTCTGCATCACTTCCTGGTCCACAGGCAAGCAGCATGCACAAACGTGTTTTTGCCCCCACATTTTTTTTTTTTATGGACCAAAGTATTTGCCTACAGCTGCGAAAACAGGCTTTTGACATAGTTATTGGCACAAGTGATATTATACAAAGGTCTAATTACAGATACTAAATATTATTTAAATTGTTAAATGTGTTTTACTGATATCATGTCCCAAGTATTCCAAAAGTAAATAATTAAAATGATCCTATTTTGGATGCTTTGCACATTTTCTTTTTGGGGGTATTAATTAAATAAATTTAATTTTAAATTTAAATATTAAATTTAAACTTTCTCATGACTCTGCAGTCTATACAAAAAAATCAGCTATTCTATATCGTTAAGCATTTATGTGAGAAGACATAATTTCGATGAAAAGTGTAATGATTTTGAAAGATCCATTCAGATCATTTATCTCAACAGCAAATATCTCCCCGTACAAATATGGTAAGTATAACACATAACAAGCAATATTCTTAAGTTATTGGTATTGATCTAAAACTTCTCATTTTGTTTACTTAAAAAGATTTTTTAAAAATCCTCTCAAGAAGTCATACAGGTTTGGAACGACATGCAGGTGCGAATAAATGATGACAGTGTTGGTTTTTCAGTAAACTATGCCTTTCGATCTTCCATGAGCAAGTTTATTAGTGAAGACTCTTTCATTTGCAGGTTCTTCTGGTAAAAAAACTAAATTTGAGAACAGCAAAAATCAAATCCCTTTTCACAGACTGAAACAGGTATATTAATTCCTAAAAATCAAAATGTTAACAATACTAGTCTTAAAAGAGATAGTTTACCAAAAATGAAAGTTCTGTCATCATTTATTCCCACTCAGTTAGTCAGAATATATCACAGCTTATCTCGTTCCTACAATACTGAATGTGGTGACCAAAAATGACAAAAAGTATCGTAAAAGTCCATATGACTCCTGCCATATCGCTCAAATCTCAGGTTCACATATATTTTCATGCCAAGACATGTCACTCCACATCTGACGTCAAAGGCGCCAGACATCATGGTTTTTGCTTGCTATAGTTTTATACAATAAAGTATGATAAAGGATGAATAATGATTACACGTCTGGTCTGTGATTATATTTTAGAACTTCAGAAGCATGGAAGTAGCATAAAGTACTGTGACTTCACTTTTTAGTTCATTTTTATGTTTCACATTTATAGCGCAAAATAGTTTGAATGTAAAGGACCCAAAATGCCAAAACAAAGTGTTTAATGTCAAGAACATGCCATAAATCACACAAAAACAAATCTTCACGGAGCTAAAAGAAATATACAAAAACACATTTATGCATCATAAATGTATAAATAATACCTTAAACAGGTAGGTGAATAAATAAATATATAAATAAATATCAAATACAGCAGCATCCTTGTGGTATTTTTTTGCCATTGTGTTGTTCTGAATTCAAACTACATATTTTAAATAATTTCCTGAGAAAATGTATTAACGTCCCGTATGTCTCAGTGTCAACGGATTCATCTGTCGGATATTTGAGAACCATCTATTACCCTGCCATGAAGCCACCTGTTGAGCAGCCAGTCAAGTCGTACCGAAACTCTCTGAGAGGATGATGCAACTTAGACTTCCGGCTTCACTCATGCATTGTCAGGGAGGTAGACTTGCCTTCTCATTTTCACGGCCTGACAAAATGATTGTAGGAAAAGAAGCTTTTTACAATCGTTGAGGAAGCATCTCTCTAATTATTCCAGAGTTAAGAAACAAATTAGGGTGTAGTCACTGTCATAGCCATGCATGGCTGCCGTGCCAGCTAGAACGGCCTGTTACAGCTTGCCGATGGGCAGGGAAGGATGTTGAAGAGGAAGCTTGCAGGGGCTTGCGTTTATAATCAAGATATGGACAAATGGTGCCAATTAAAGAATCCAGACTGAAGTGCTTGTATCTTGTCCACCCATAATGACATGTTTTGTGTTTGTTCAGTATGTTGGAGTATTTTTGGCAGCAGTGACTGTGTTTTTCATTACCATGGCGATGGTCATTGGGCCGACTCCTCCAGGCACAGGAGTGATGAATCCAGCCTTCTCCTTCACAGCTGATTGGGGAGACAAAAACAAACTGTGTCTTAAATCACACCAAGAGCTCTGCCAAAGCCAAGTATTTCTTTTATACTACCAAGAGAAAAGAAATTAAACTATAAATCGTGTTGCTAAGCGACTCCCAACCAACACTCTATGAGCCAAACAGAGCTCTAGAGAAAGCGATGTCAGATACACTGACCGACGCACATGCAGAATTATTATAACAGATCTCTCAAAAATGAATACAATTCTGGTATTCCCAACCCATTTACTAATTACCTTCATTATCAAGACTGAAAATAGAAATTATTATTAACTGAAAATCTTACATTTTTTTAAATACTGGATCTTATTGTAATCACAGAACCAAAGCATATGGTTAATTTATGAATTGCACTGATTGCTGACTTAACAGCTCAGTGGAGGAATAAATGTTAGTGAAAAATGACTTCAGCAATGACTTCTGCAAAACGGTTTGTTCGTTACTTTTATGGTGATTTTCCACCCTTTTTTGATGAACCGTATGGATTTTGAATGACATGAGGATGAGTACTGAATTGGGTCAAACTTTATTGTAAGACGGTTAACAAACCATTTTGTTTCAATAAACTCCTAATATGCTGCTTATTATTAGTTAGTAAAATATTAAGTTTAGTTATTGAATAGGATTTGGGATGTAGAATATGGTCATGCAGAATATGTGCTTTATATGTACTAATAAACAGCTAAAATATCAATAATAGGCATAATGAGTACATAGTGAGAATTGGTCCCTGTACTAAAGTGTTACCAAGAACTGCAAATTCCATTTTTGATGAACCAACTACAACACCTAACTGAAATAATGTTGAATTAATATATAAATATTAGCTGAAAAAAAAAGAAATATGATAAAAAATAATGAAACTAAATTGCAACTAATTAAGCTCCTAAGTTTTATTTAAGTCAATAATAAAAAAAATAAATAAAAATGACAAAAGAACAAAAATTACACTTAAACTGAAAATATAAAAATACAAGAATATCTTAATAAATATTACAATAGTGTTAAAATGATACTAAAATTACTCTAAACCACAACTGTAAGAAAACTAAAGCAGTCTTGAGTCACTTACCTTCAAAATCCACATCTCCAACAAGACGAAGTTTACCCGTGACGGGGTCCTGCATGCGGTTGATGCCAACATCAATAACTGCAGCTCCAGTTTTTACCATATCTGCTGTTATTAAGTGAGGAACACCTGTTGTTACAGAATAAAACCATTACAAAGACACGCTGAACATTTCTTTATCTTATTAAATTGTTCATATCTATACATACTATAGACTGCAATTACACAAGTTCAAATGTTCAAACCCATTTAAACTTGATTTGCATTTCAGAAAAAAATATCTGACCAAATATCTTGCATAACCAAAGTTTAAGTAAAGGATAATACAGTCAGCTAATCATTATTACAAAATGTACATAGCTGTGCATTGTCCTACTCGTTATGTGGCTACTTACCAAATAAATAAATACACAGATATAATAAATTATTCAATTATACAGTTTAGCCATCTTTACACAATGATATACGGCCACAGAATGACTATTGGCCAATCAGAATGGTGTATTCTAGACAGTCACCGTAATAGTGTTACAGAATACCTGACCAGGACACAAAGAGCTGACCTGCAGCCGCAATCACGATGTCAGCCAGACTGGCAAGTTCCTTCAGCCGTGGTAGAGGAGTGCATCTATGAGCCATGATAACTGTGGCATCACCTGAAAGTATTTATTTATTTGTTTATTTCACCCTTGAACGTAATGTGTTTTCAGTTAATTAAACGGTTTCAGCTTTAACATTTGATTGCCAATGTTAAAACATTTAAACATTTCACAGTATTTAATATGTGCAGGCACAAGGAAATTCATGGCATTTTTAAAATGCCAACTCCCATGTTCTGTTCATTCCATGCATTCTTTTTTTTTTCAAAAATATTTTCATGGTTTGTGGTTTCCGTTCACAAGTAAGACGATTACATGCCTAAGTAGAAATTCCCAGAAAGTGTAACTGTACACCACCACATAAACTAAAAGCTATCAAATTTGGCTGATAACAGGGTAGATTCTGTGGAATTAACATAGCTACTCTTTGGGTGTAGTAGCTAAAAATTATAAATTATAATGCAATACACATCCTGTGACAGAACCGCAACATTAGACATATTTAAGAGGTTTTGCAAAAACCTGGACGTTTTTTCCGGTAATAACAGGTTCACCTTTTGTACTGTAAGGCTATGAGTCACAAAAAAATGGAAGCAGAACTGATTCAGGGCTGTTTCTCCCATTGTGAAAGGAATTTTATTCATGTTAGAGCGCAGTCCTATCAAATTTCAAACATGTTTTGCATTTTACCTGTTGAAATCGTCAAAATCTTGCACAGACCTATTCCTAATCACGGGTATCTAAATAAATAAATCCTATAAAACTGCGGCTCCAGAAAAAGAAAAGAAAAAACATCCAATCTCTCCCTTTCCTTTATTCCAAGAATCACTGTTTAATTCAATGCAAAATAACAGGGATTTTTTTACTTTGCATGCTTAGTTGTTTTTGTATTCTGTTTTCACATGCACTATAAATGAAAAATATATAAAAAATATATATATACTACCACCTATTACTGTATATATTTTATATAACATGGTTGAACATTGTTTTCTCAGCAGTTTTCTGTTATTGCTTGAGAAGGTTATTGGTAAAATGTTTACTTTTGATTGTAATGCTGTGACAGCTTGCGTCATCAGCGGCAGCATCTAGAGTTCATTCTGTGAACTTGTCATTCGCAATGGTCTCACTCCTCTTCAAAAAAGAACCTGACTGGGTTGTAGATTATTGATTGAAATTCTCTAAATGTGCCTTCCGAAAGCAATGTTTCTCCAAGCTGTGACTACTTGTACTTTAAAACCAAACACTGTTGATGAAAAAACAACAACACCGCTGCAGTCATCTTAAATCTAGCATTTTAAAAAGTCGAATTTCATTCTGCTTTTTAGCACAGTTTCTTTTGTCTAGGTTTCTGGGAAATCTAAGTGTTGGTGTAATTTCTTAAATGTACATGTTTATAAATATTGTGACAAGAAAATGAAATAAAAAAATGTTAAAACTAAGTATAGTGGAATGTGAAGTGTAGGAGGCTGCTTCGCAATTCAAAAAATACAGGATTTAAAAATAAAATGAATCACATCTCACCTCCTGGCCGTTCATGGTTTGTATCCGAATGCAGCAGCATGGCGATAGGCATTCCTACATTCTTGGAGCGCCCAACAATAAGCACATTTTTTCCAACTGTTTTAATGCCTGAAAAAAGGGACATTCACTAGCGTTCAAAAGTTTGGAATAATTGTTTTTTCAATGTGTTTTTAAAGTAAGTCTCTTATTTTCATCAAGTCTGCAGTTCAAAAACTCTAATATAGTGAAATGTTATTACAATTTTAAATCAAATTCAAATACTTCGTCTTATTCAGCAAAGATGCATTCATTTGATCAGTAACAGATCGGTAAAGAACAGTACAGTAAAGGCTATTTAAAGGTTAGAAAAGATTTCAAATAAATGCTGTTCTTTTGAGCTTTCTATTCATCAAAGAATAGAAAAAAAGCAACAAAAAAAATTAACAACGAAATACTGATAATAATAGCAACCATTATTAATAATTGATCACCAATAATATTTAGCAGCATATTAGAATTCTTGAGGATCAAGTGAAACTAGAGTAATGGTCGCTGAAAAATCTACTTTATCATCATAGAAATAAATAATATTTTAATAATAATATTGTTGTTTTTTTTTGTTTTGTTTAAAAAAAAAAGAAAAAGCAGCCTTGGTGAGCATAAGATTCTTTTTTCATAAACATAAAAAAAAATGTTAGGTATCCCCACCTTTTTACAGCTAATATAGAATTTGAGTAAACATTAGAACTCAATTTCACAAATGCCCATGGCATGGAAAAACCACCAAAATACAGATATGATTGCAAAGCGATGTTTTTAAATGTGTAAGTATTATAAAGTGACATCAGATACTGTTGTTATACCTGCTGGTAACTAATGTAATAGACAACCCAATCACATCTCTGCTGGGGATGCAATATGAGATGGCTGAGAAACTATTCGACAGCTCTAAGAAAATGTCATCTCAGTTCTCTGAAAGCTATCACAGACCCGTTCTTCTGATGATTTCCCACACTGCCGCAGCTGTGGCTGGCACCATGCACCTCTGGTCCAAGCAGAGTTTCCCAATGTTTACTATGTGGAATCCATCAACGTCTTTTTCTGGGGCGACAGCATTACATATGGCTCTCTCGTTGATGTGCTCTGAAAGAGATGCATTCAAAATACAATTCCACTACTGCAAACCTGTTGTGGTTTTATTACAGCTAAGGAAAAACTACAGTGCATTCATCATTAGATTAAGCTTGTTTCACTAAAGTTAAGATGCTAGCAATGACTGGCCCTATTTTTATTCGCCATTCATATTTTACATTAGCAGTTTCACATTGCGATCCGGTAGAATAATACAGTACCTGGAAGAGGGAGTTGTACCAGCAGCCCACTGATGCTTCTGTCTCTGTTGAATTTGTCTATCAGTTCCAACATCTCTTCCTGAGATACTGATGATGGCCTGAAGATTGTGCTGCTTGACATGCCTTTTCAAACAAGAACCATTAGAAGAAGAGATATCGAAAACACATGAATCATATCGTACTGTAAAATCTGTGGCTTTATGTAAAATTTTCATTAAAAAATGTCTTTTATAAGTGGTTCTCTTTTTGATTCATTTGACTGATTTGACATTTTAAGGCCTTCCTTCCTCTCTAATGCGATATGCATGGAAGCCTGTTTCCATCACAGGATAAAAACAAACAAATAAATAAATAAGCTAATTACGACTTTTTATATCACAGTTTGAACGTTGCCAAATCTAAACACAGGATTGTGCAATAGAAACTCACAATCCCGCGCTAATTTTCTTGCACCTGCAATTTTATATCTCAAAACCCTACTTTGCAGAATTTATATCTTGGGATTTTTACATCTCAGAACGTTGAGTATAAAAAAAAAGTCAGAATTGTCAGATAAAAAGTACCTTTTCATTTTTCATTTTGTAGTGGAAAAGGGTTTACGTAGATATGTAACCCTTACATCTGTTGCAATAATAATAAAAAACTAAAAATACGATATCAATATGTTGTTGTTTTTTTAGATTATTAGGAGCCCCCCCAAGAAATTTGCAGACGCCCCCAAGTGCACCACTTGCTGAGAACCTGTTTGCTTCCACTGTAAACGTTGAGGTTTATATTGACTTTGTGTGTTGCTCACCTAGTAGTGAAGCTGTCCGGGTTTTGTTTTTTACGTAAGTGTGGCTGGCAGGATCATTCCCCACCAGTATGACACTCAGATGAGGTCTCCTGTTGCCTTGGGCCACTAGTCTCGCTATATCACTCTGGACTTCTTTATGGATCTGCCGAGCAAGTTCTGTCCCTGAGACCACTGTGGCAGCATGTCTATGTGACAAACATAACATACATGTAATAATACACAGTGACAGACACTTCAGCAAAACCCGTTATAATCCATTTGCAATCTATTTAAAACGCTACTAAGCATCTCATTGTTAGTATCGATGACTCCCACATGGTGGCGGAATATTCAAACGCAAAAAATTTATTTGCTGAATGAATCGAGCAATTACTATATGCCCTGTATGTCATGTTTATACATATATGCAGACTCTACAAACAGGGTGATATAAGAAAGCACGCTTGTTTTGCACAGGAACGCATGCAAGCTTTGTTTATCTGTATCGGGGGGAAATTCAGTCCTAACCTTTTCATTGACTGACAAAAAGGGCTTCTCCGGCTGACTGTTTTCAGATTAATCCATCGTTTTGATCGACAATGCTGGATATATGAGGTTAATGTCTGTATTCTAGTATAATTCACTGTTAAGGCAGTGGGAGCTGCCATAGTAACTGATCACCTGCTCCTCCTCACAGCTCGCGCGTCTCGACGCGTCACTCTCGCAACAAAACTATTTCCGGTTCTGTCTTTAGCAGACGTAAACATCTGTAAGCACAGTTTCTTTCGTTGTGTCTATGTAATATAAAACGCTTACATCAACGTAATCACTTAATGAATACACGTCTATAAACGTAGGAGTAAATTCCCCCCAAAAAAAAACAAAACAAAAAAAAAACAGATCTTAAAGCAGCCTGAGCAGACCAAAAGCCAAGTATATGACATATAGATCATGTAAATATAATCTCTGAATATATTCTGACCCAAATTATTGCCGTTTGGAAGTGAATGCAGTTCACAGTAGTTTTGGAGCTCATTTCAGCCTTATTTAGAGTTAGTTATTAAGATTTTATTGATTTCTGTAACACTGTTTTATATTACCAGGGGTTTCCATGACCTGTATCATTTTACCTAAACTTTGAACACTTTTCTATTGCTGTCATGTAAGCACTAGTTTCTCCTTCAGGAAATGCAAATCTGTATTGTATCATGTGTTGAAATTCAATAGGCCTACAGTGTTCGCTTTCCAGGCCGTTTACCAATGAGTAACATCCTGGAACAAAAGGATTAGAACCTTTAAAACACAGAAGTGCCAAATACACAAGACTTTGAACTTTTGAAATGAGTTTTGTAATTGTCATTCCATGACCTATAAAACCAACCCAAATATCCGTACCTAAACTATCTATTCTTGCAATATACTGCCCTGAAACATGCTGTGCGCAGATACACATTTGACACATTATGAAATAAGTCTACTGGATACCTGTGGCAGAAAGTGATATCAGTGTATATATGCACGTGTGTGATTTATTTCATGTCCTGATCATTTGATTAAACACTAAAAGTGAGTTACTAGGCTGTGTTTTTGATGTACTAATGCTCTATAACAGAGAAGATGGCTGGTGAATAATGTTTTTGTTAAGCTCTATAGCTCTTTAGTATGCAGCCCTTGTCTTCTATGCACATGTGCATCAGGGCGTTTTCTAAAAGACAATCCACTATATAAATGGAAGGAGGGGGCCAAGGTTTTTGTATATGACCCACTCGGATTTCACCAATTTCCAATAGTCTGTTTGAATTTTACATTTTTCTAAGACACAGTTTGTCTTCTTGACACTTCTGACCAATGCCGTGTAAAAAAATACAATTGATTTGATGTAGTTTTTATTTATTTTATTATGATATAAAACCTTCTTAATTAAGGAATGGATCTTTTAGCCTAAAAAACTGAGTAAAGGTCATTGCCCAGTGACTGTATTTTGGAAATTTCAGAGACAGGCCTATTGCTCATGTATATATTCCATTTATGTATACAACTAACATAAATGCATCCACCCTTTTTTTTCCCAGCAGTCAGTTTAGTCATTGAATTTGACTTTAGGTACATGTGTACCAACTACAGAATAAATTCCACGCAGCTTACATTTAGCCTAAATATTTATAGAGCTTGAATTGTTTGTGTAAGGAAAAGCTGTTTTTTAACTGTTTAACTCCTACAAGACTTTATACTTAATTTCTCAGAGTAGGTTTGCTATTGAAAATCTCTATATAAAACAATCCCTCTAGTGTTGCCAAAAAATAAAAAATAAAAATCTAATTATAATGAAAATCTAATGAGAAAAAGAGAGACAGAATCAAGTTAATACACATTGATAGTGTCCCATTCCCATAAAAAGACGAAATATAGCGTTATGCATTAAATTAAATAGTGTTATGCGCTGTCACCGTGGAACATTTTTACTTGATAACATTTCATCTTCTCAAAATCCCTATAGGGGTTATAATTCACAACACTCATTACAATAAAAAGTGTAAACAATAGAGCATTCATTCAAAACCTATCCCCATCTCCCCTGCATTGCAAAATGTTAACAGTGACCCCAGAAGACCCATGCATTCGCCTTCCAGTGTTTGTGTATTTGGTATTTAGAAACAAAAACAGTCATGTGCACTGCTGTAGGCTCGTTAACCTTCGGAATGCTCCGTGCGTCAGCGAGCTCAGGGTTAATCGTAGTATATGATAGGGTTAATCGGCGAGTATAGGGTTAACCGTAGCGTGAGAATTGTGCCAGCTTTCTACAACTCATTCAAACCTGTATTGGCCACGCCCTCGACCGTAGTTCCAGGGGCTTGACCAATTAGAAAGAAAGAATTTCGTCGTAGATATCTGGCGATGGTCAGATGACTGAAAAAAACTATTTAAAACTCTAATGAGCAACCTGATACAGGTTCATACACTTGCTTGGTACCTTTTAGTGAAGGATTAATACGTAAAACTTCATCAGTTACTCAAGTTCTCAAAAGAACAAGGCAACTATTTTTAAAGCCCAGAACATTATGGTAGAAAAATCAATAAGACTTGCACTTTGCTTGTTATGTTTCATCCTGTGCCATTCATTCAGTGCATTCGCCGCTGCACCCGAGAACGGCCAACTGAAAGGTAAGAAAAATGACTTTAGTTTGTTAGTTAACTGCTGTTTAATGCTTTTATATAAAGTAAGTGGTTACTTTAGTCTGCAAAATGCCTAAATCATTTATACTTTTACTCATTTCTGATTACAATCACTCCTTTCACGGACAATGGCTAACAATAAATCCGATTTCATTCAAACTGAGAAACGCGTCCTGACTCCGGGGTTAAGTGAGTGAACCTGTCATAGAAAAATGCCTCAAATTAGGGAATTGAAAATTAAAATGTCCGCTTTCTTGACGTGTCCGTGACTCACAAAAGTAAAACCTGGACAATCCACTTTGTCTCGGATGTGCCTTTTAAACTACCGCCCAGAGAAGTCCACGTTTTATCACGGATCTGGATTGCCGCGTTGTCCACCGCAGTGACTTTGTGGTGAAAAGTGTTTGGCTTTTGAATGACTTTTTGACTTTTTTTTTATTTTTTTTAAAGCAATAAACTAAACGTTTGTGAGAATTAAAAAAAGGTTTAAATACCGGGCACTGCTGTAACAGTGTGTTAAAACATTAGTTATTTTGTGCTTCGCTCAATTTTATAATATTGACTCGCATATGTTCCTAACGTTAGTTTAGAAATCCAAATCCAAATCCTGTTGAAACCTGCCCGTTTGCATTCATTTTCATTGGTAATCAATTTCCATGTCCCACCGCGTGATGTAACTCTAGCTAGGTGAAACGCTATTAAATGGCAAACATGTTTAACCGAAAACAAACAATTGAAATAAACCAAACAGCTCTTAAAAAAAGAGCTGCAT
The DNA here is from genome assembly GCA_032359435.1 of Enteromius unitaeniatus. Lineage (NCBI taxonomy): Eukaryota > Metazoa > Chordata > Actinopteri > Cypriniformes > Cyprinidae > Enteromius > Enteromius unitaeniatus. The sequence continues at coordinate 10,032,170 of JAUMHI010000046.1, read as the reverse complement.
GAATCCTGTAAGTTAAATGCTTTCACAAATAACTAAAATTGATCTGGATATGTATATTTCTTTGCCTTCTCCTTCTCTGATTGGTTAACCCGCTGCACGCTACCAAGTTTTTCCTTACTTGGGTGAAGGGTTGCAGGATTCCTCCACATGAAAGTGTGCAGACTGTTTGTGAACTCAAATTAAGAGTGTTTGGCATTCCTGTTTTGTTTAACTGGTTCCTTAGAAAAAGTGTTCTGCATTTTTCCCACTCTCTACAGTAGCTCAATTGTCTAAGCTCATTAAAACGAGATGTTGTCAAAAGGCTTTTCATGAATAAACTCAACTTATAAAACAGTTAAGCGCTTTGAATTCCCTCAAGCACCTGCTCTTTACCAGTACTCTATGGTAGAGTTTTGAGATTTTTACATAAACGTATTGATGATTTTACAATTCTAGATGATGCAGAGGACAGCTTCTCAATGGATCCAGTGCTACTTCATGACAAAATCAAGTACAACATGCGAAAGTCTTTGGATCTTGAAGACGACGGCTGTTACCTCCAACCTGGGAAAAAGGAAAGCATTGTGGAGTGTGGCTTTAATACCACAGTCAAGACCATTCTGATAATCCACGGCTGGACGGTGAGATAATCCAGATGATCATGTGGCTAAATTGTAATATTTTTTTTTTATATATATATTTCAACACCTATAGCCTTTGAATCTTTATTAGATTTTTAATCTTTTAATCTTTAGCACAATGCTGGATGTTCTCCAGAAATAATGTAACACAGCTGAAATCTGCAGTGTGGCAATACGTTTGCTTCTTAGATAGATGTGAAGCAAATATTAGGGTTTCACACGTGATTGCTGGAACTTTGCTGGCTGGGTTTGGTAAAGGGTGTGGTATCTTTGACAGATGAGTGGGATGTTTGAGAGCTGGATGCACAAGCTGGTGGCTGCTGTTCAGAGAAGAGAATCAGAGGCTAATGTGGTAGTGGTCGACTGGCTGGGCCTGGCCCACCAGCTTTACCCTGATGCCGTTAACCATACCCGGCGGGTTGGGCAGAGCATCGCAACCCTTTTGGACTGGCTCCAGGTACGTCTACATTATACATCCCACTGGGTATGTTTGTTTCTCTTTGTAAGCATTTGAGAGAACTGGCAACCGTGAAAACTACTTGTGGCCTTGGACATTGGGTCTTTGTTGGTGTTATTCATCTTTTCTCAGTACAGCAGATGTCCTGGCGAAGTACAATTTGTTTTTTCGTTGTTTGAGATGTCAGGAGTTTGCCCAAGGCATTGTGGGTATTCTCATGGAACAATAAATATTCATGCATCGTAGCTGGGTTCCTTAGACCAGCTGGCACTGAGCATGTAACCGCAATGATGTGCATGAAGCATAATTATCTTTTCATTCTTTTTTTTTTTTTTTTAAACATCAGAAAGCTTATATCATCAGGGATGTAAAATGAAATTGAGCTTTTTAGATGAATAGTATTATAAATAAAAAAAAATATATAATATATTTGTTTTCATCTGGACATTTCTCAACTAAATATTTATTAACTTTGTAATATATTATAATGATAATTAGTAGTAGGAGGAGGACTATCATTACCATATGTTTTGCTGGATCTACCAAATTTGGTGTTCTCCTGGATAATTTTTCCTTTTGAATTTAAATAGACATAGCATGAATTATTGATCTAATGTGTTTGTTTTTAATAGGAAGAAGAGCAGCTACAACTTGAAGACGTACATATGATTGGATACAGTCTTGGTGCTCATGTTGCTGGATATGCTGGAACTTTTGTAAAAGGAATTGGACGTATAACAGGTGAAATTTGGATTTATTTTGGACCCTAATTGTTGAAACAAAGAAATTGCTTTGTCTTTTTGCACATGGAGGCCACCTCTAACTATCTGTTGTTTTTCAATAGGTTTAGACCCAGCTGGCCCCATGTTTGAGGGGGCGGAGTCCCACAAGAGACTTTCTCCAGATGATGCAGACTTTGTCGACGTCCTGCACACATACACACGGGGAGCTTTGGGCGTCAGTATTGGGATCCAGGAACCTATTGGGCATATTGATATTTATCCCAATGGTGGGGATGTACAGCCAGGCTGTTCCTTGGGAGATGTGCTGTCCACTGCTGCTGCAGGAAGTGAGTTCTTCAATTTAGTTATCGTTTTAGCAAATCTTTAGCGTCTTCCATTTTTACCAAATCTGTAATGTCACCACACAGACTTTGTGGAAGTCATGAAATGTGAACATGAGCGGGCAGTGCATCTCTTCGTGGACTCCCTCATGAGCAAGAACCATGTGAGCTACGCTTTCCAATGTACCGGACCGGATCGCTTCAAGAAGGGCATTTGCCTGAGCTGCAGAAAGAACCGCTGCAACAGCATCGGTTACAACGCCAAGAAAATGCGTAAGAGGAGAAACAGCAAAATGTACCTGAAGACTCGCGCAGACACACCTTTTGGTGGTAAGTAATTATAGCCTCTTTTGTTCTGAAAGCACATCCTATCATGATGAGTCACTAAAATGTGGTTGTTTGATCAATCCTCTACAGGTTACCACTATCAGATGAAGATGCATGTGTTCGACAGAAAGAACGCAGATGATGCTGATCCTTCTTTCTATGTCAAACTACATGGATCCCATAATGATACCACTGACCTCAGTGTAGACATGTAAGCACCTCTTGATTAAGATTAAAAGTATATTTTAATGTTTACTGCTAAACATCATTTTATGTGGGTTCTTTTGAAGATTTTAATAAACGTTTGAAGACCTGACCTGGCTTCTCTGTTTTCACAGTGCTGATGGAGTTAGTCTAAATTTCACAAACACATTTCTCGTCTTCACTGAAGAGGACATTGGTGATCTGCTGAAGATTTCTCTTCGCTGGGAAGGCCCTTCTGATTCCTGGTCATCGGTGTTGAAACACCTCAAGTCATCGCTCTGGTCATGGTCAAGTTCACAAAACAAAGTTCTGGAGGTTCGAAGGATCAGAGTCAAAGCAGGAGAAACGCAGAAGAAGTAAGTGCTTTATTGGTTATGAATTTTGTAAATTGAATCCACTTTTCGTTGACTGATTGTTAATGCCCCAATATTTTATTCACAGGTTCACCTTCTGCGCTGAAGCAACAGAGATATCACCTGGGCAAGAAGTTACGTTTCTTAAATGCCGTGATGGCTGGGAAGTGAAACCTAGAAAACGGTATGTATGGGTAGCTAGTATTTCTGTGTTTTATTTATGTTGTTCCATTTATTCATTTGCCTTTTTGGTATTTGCAGATTGCACTACTGAAAGAAAGAGCTGATACCTAGGGACCCAAGGCGGTGAAGGGCCTGAGCACTTTTGTTTGTTTTGGTACACATTTGGTTGGATAGAGCACCATATTTCTTTGGGTGGGTAGAACACAACTTGTGCTGCTCAAATGGCCAGCTTGGATGGTGGATGACTGGTTACTGGACTTGCTCAGGGCATTTTTTTTTTTTTTTTCTACTGTTGGGAAGTTCTGAATCGTTTGAGATTCTTTTGATACTATTTGTATGTTTTCTACTGTTGTATACAGAATGTCCGTTTTGTGGATCTCAGACCGTTCCTTAACAACACAGTACTCATTATATTTTTGTACGTTTTTAATTTATGAAGGAAAAAAAAGCACTGTAAAACCAAGCCTATTTATCAACCTAATGCACACCTTGTACCAAGGCATAAATTAATTCTCTCCCAAGTTACCTGGTGACCACTTTTACGTGTTTATGTGTCTGTGGATTTCAACAGGAAGAATTTTATGTGAATTCACAGTATTATTTAAGGTCAAAGGAATGGAGAGGACCGCACACCTTGTGCCTTGTTGTTTTATGTATATAATGTGAATAAAATTTGTAATAAAATTACTTTGGATTCAATTGCGTCATTAAAGATGGTATTATGCGTCTTATTGACAAATGTGTCTGACTTTACGAGAAAACATGTAGTATTAATACTGTTAAGTTTGAGAATCTTACTCCTGATTTTAACACAACTTGACCTGATTTGTATTTGTGTAACGTGAGTAGATGTCTTTAAAAAAATTCTTCAAATACAAGTTTGTTTACTTGTTTAAGGAAACGACAGTAAGACGTGTCTTAGCAATTTAAGCTGTAAATCATCTCATGTCATTCCAAACCGGTATGACAGACTCTCTTCTTTGGAACACAAAAGGATAAATTAGCTTTGCTAGTTCCACTTTGCAATTACAGTGAATATGGATTTAAGCTTTCACAAAGATACAAAAGCATTACATAAAAGCTTACATAAAAGTATTTCAAAATGATACAAATTGGATTTTCTTCTGTATGTTCAAGGGCATATTTAGTATAGGGCTGTCCAAACACAGTCTTGAAGGGCCGTGTGTCCTGCAGAGTTTAGCTCCAAATTTCCTCAATATATCTGCATGGAAGTTTCTAACATGCCTAGTAAGAGCTTGATTAGCTGCTTCATGCATGTTTTCTTAGGGCTGGAGCTAAACTCTGCATGATACTGGCCCTCCAGGACCGAGTTTGGACAGGCCTGGATTAGACCATTGGTCTCAAACTCAGGCCACAGTTTTGCTTTGCTCCAACACTAATCAAACACATCTGATCCAACTTATCCATCAAGGTCTTTAGGATCACTAGAAACTTCCAAGCAGGTGTAATTTGAAGCTGGTTAGAGCAAAACTGTGCAGAGCTGTGGCCCTCCAGGAACTGAATTTGTACATAATGGATTAGACTTTACCATCTACCTTTTTCTGGAACGTGGAAGTAAGCCTAGGGTGAGGCTTCTGGTTCGTTAGATGCTATAGGGAAATAACAGGGAATATAAAATTGTGCAGTAAACGGTAAAACTCTTTGTACTAGACACCACCCTGCTAAAAAAAACTGCATATGAAGCTGGGATGCTGGTTTAAGTTGGTCCTTTGTTGCCAGCACGTGATCAGCATAACCCAGCAAATGACCAGCAAAACCAGCATCCCAGTTTTAAAAGCTACCTAACCGGCATATTGGTGGACACACCAATGTTCAATATCAAACAGCATAACTAACTAGCTAAAATGAACTGGATGCAAATGAGACCTAAAGCTATACCCATAAAGTCTTCAAATGGCGGTACCTATTTTTGCATCAGGAAAAGGTGGATACCATGAGAACAAATGTACTGTACGTCTGGAATAATTTTGTACCTTATAGAACAAGCTTTATTGAGAGTTTTTAAGTAATACCTTTTTAGAGAATATGTGATTTCAAGCATAAGCAAAGTTTCTTGAGGATGAGGAGCAAGAAGTACTGAACAGCTTCAGCTCCAATTAATGATTTATGAATCAAACATTGCATTTATACCTTGTATGATGCTTTAGCACCCTTTTTTGAACCATGACATCTTGATTCATTGAAAATGAATGGGAAAAGATTCAATACTGTTCAGGAAAGTATGTCATACAGATTTGGAAAAACATCAGGATGCGTAAGTGATGTCACAATTTTCCTTCGAACCAGTCAAAAAAATTGAGTAAAAAAATATAGAAGAAAACTATAAATAGTCTAGCGTTTTACTAAAAAAAAACACTCTAGAATCTGTGTGTGTGTGTCCTCTGTGTACATGTGTTGTTTCAGGAATGTATGTAAACAATAAAGCTTTGCATGCCCATTTAAGTACTTCTGGTGACAAACCTCTTAAAAATGTTGAACTCTTTCCAGAAGTTTCGTCAGTTACTAAAGAGGCGTCAAACAGAATAAGATGATAAGAGGCAGGAAATAGCATTTATCTGACGCAGTGGTTTCAGTGGGTTACATTAGTACATTCTTACCGATTCTTCTATGGCTTTTCCTATGCTAATTCATTTAATCGTTAATTAATTTTCCCTGTCTTGCTCATATAGTATATCTGCCAGTCCCTTTTTATACAAATGGATGGCTTTTACATATGATCTTTTCTTTAATCAGTTAAACAAAACATCACATGGTCTGTCTGTTTACAAACACACATAGACCTAAAGGGACACTGTCAGGTGACTCTCCCCAGGCATGCCTACATATAATCTATTTTGGCCAACACACAACTCACTATGGTTCATAAAGCAGTGCACGTGTCAAAAACGTCAACTGTCAAACAATTTCCAGCACCCTTAAAATAAAGCTTGAACTTCCTATTGTGATTATATATAGACTATGAGCAGAACAGTGACTGCTCCCGTGACTGAACCCTTTGATGGCAAACTCTGAACTGTGCAGAATGTTCCATTCCACCTTCTACGAATCCTTTGTTACGTCACGCACCAGGCTGTCATGCAAACCCAGCCATGAGAAGGTGTTGTCTGGCTGTGTGAAGCAAAACTGACCTGCCAAAAATATCAGTGGAAACACATTGTTGTTCAAACCCCTTGATGTGTATGCAGAAACTCAACATAATAAAGCTGGGTGCTGAGAAATGTATAAAGTGAATTATGAATAATTATTCTTTGTGTATAGTCTATGAATAATTATTCTTTGTGCTGTATGATATATTCAAATGCACTCAAAATATAAAATTTTGAGTACACTGTTAAAAATTGCTGTAAAAATACAGCCAATTTTCAACAGTAATGTACTGTTATTCCAATAAACAGTTTAATCCTGTAAATTTACAGTCCATGTTCCATAAATTAATTATTTGTTGTAAATTTACAGCATTTATGTGTAAACCCATTTGTTTCTGGAAAAAAGCAGTATTGGGCTGTAAAAGATAGGACGTGGGGGCGGGGCATCTTCAACGCACTACGCAGTTTATTTTCGAATGGTCTTAAAGAAGGACACTGTTCAAGGTAAGTTTATGTCTTTACTGTTTAGTCGGTTATATTGCTCCCAACCTGTACAATCGCCTTTTTCACGAGGTATTTTGACCGTGCTGATTACTGAGCGCGAATCGCGTTTTGTCGACAGAGCTCTCAACGGTTGAGGTATTTCGCCTGCTAATGAATGTTCTCTGATCTCCGATTATCACGGCGAACTATATGCTTGATTAAAGTTAAGTTACCATTTAGAAATTAGTTTGGCTTTCATTTGTAGTAACCCTTAACTCGATTTACATGAATTTC
>JAUMHI010000046.1:9977401-10020847 GCA_032359435.1 Enteromius unitaeniatus | reverse complement strand
AAATTACAGCATTGTTGAAACCGTAAAATTACGGTAAAGGGCTGGAACCACAGCTGCCAGTATTTTACTGTAAAATTACAGCATTGTTGAAACCGTAAAATTACGGTAAAGGGTTGTAACCACAGCTGCAGTACTTTACTGTGAAATTACAGCATTGTTGAAACCGTAAAATTACGGTAAAGGGCTGGAACCACAGCTGCCAGTATTTTACTGTAAAAAAACGGGTAAATTTTTTACAGTGTAGTATCTATACAAAATTTAATCGGTAAAAACAAAATGTGTCACATAAACATAAATATAGCTTTCCCTGTTGCTATACCACAAATAAACTATATATTTTATATCATTTTGTACAGTGGTCCCAAAATTTTCTTTTTTTTGAAAGTGTACATTTTCTTTATATCTTACAGATATTACAGGGGCAAATGACATTTTAGTCCGACTTTACATTAGGTGAACTTAACTACTATGCACTTAAATTAATAGTTTGGTACAGTGTGCTTATTGTGTACATATATGTTTTTACATGGATCTTCTATGTAATTACATCTGCAATTAATTCCTGCACTTACATTTATAATTACACTGTTGATCCCTTACACTTAACCCGCCCGTAAACCTACCCATACCACCAAACCCGTCCCTAACCCCACCTGTATCCCACTTCAATAGCAGCAAAAGCTTTTTGCAATTCAATACGAACACAATAAGTACATTGTACTTACTTTTTAATGCAAGTACATAGCAGCCACCTAATATAAAGTGTGGCCGAAGCAGACAGTTTCTCCCACAGACTTTTCACACAGTAGCACAACATTCAATCAGGTGAGATGTTGCTTATCAGCTCATTCAGTTGTGAAACGAGCAGATAAGACCAAGGAAATGGCTATTATCTCACACCATGGTTTTACCTTTCTGATAAGAATAAAACATTACATCATTCACAGGAATTCTGCACATGATTTACATTACAGAATTTATTTAAAACTACAGCTTTTCCGGTGATTTTTTTGAGTTCCTTTTATTTAATATTTAACCTTAGGTGCATTTTTATTAAAAGTCAAGTAAATTAATAAATAGAATTGTTAATTTAAATGTATATTCATCACATTATAATTGTTATTATTATTATGCAAATACAAAAATGACCAGGTAAACGTATGGTAATTACATCTTTTATATACACAATACATTGTTCACAAGAATAGAAAAATATGGAATGTGGGTGTGAACAAGAACAGGAATGTCAGTAGGGTGTGAGAATTCTGTATATAAATTCTTGGATCCTTTGTGCGTCTTAATTTACAGTTTTTTTCAGTCGCTTTGGAGCATTTCTCAGATCAGAAATGAACTAATCTAAACTAATTGTTCAACCTCCACATCATAGTCACTTGTGCGATTTCTTGTTTTTTTAAACAAATTGTGATTGCTTTACATTCATGCAACTGATTATGTACATTTGTCTGCAGTTTCCGACTGTACATTTTCAGTTGCTAATATCATGTTGCTCAAAATGTATTACAGTATATAGTTTCTGTGCTAGTCTTACCCCTCGAAACATCATCGTATAAGCCAGGGGTCACCAAGTTCGGTCTCGGAGGGCCGGTGTCCCTGCAGAGTTTAGGTCAAACCTTAATCAAACACACCTGAAGCTGCTAATTAAGGTCTAACTAGGTATACTTGAAACTTCCAGGCAGGTGTATTGAGGCAAGTGAGAACTAAACTCTGCAGGATCAAGTTTGATGATCCCTGGTATGAGCCATTTCGGTTGATGTAGTTGTTATAAGCTGTAAAGCAAAGTTACAGGCTTTTGTAGGAAATCCATTGTGTGGATGTCTGTTTGTACAAATTGTTTCAAGAAATGCACATACTTATTTGCAAATATGACAGTTTTTTTTGAGGCAATTATAAACCAGTTCTCTAATATAGCTCAAAGGTGCATCCACACAATGGACTTCCTGCAAAAGCCCGTAACTCACTCAAAGTCTTTAGTTCGTCATTCAAAAAGTAAGTATTTATGTGAGTGCCATCAGAATAAAACGTCGTTGGGGCTTTGATCACAAACAAGATGTTAGTCATGTTGTCAATACAAGTATTTCTGATTCATGAGATGCACTTGTTATTTCAGAGAACTGATTAATAATTAATTGATCTATATTCCCTTCATTGGTAAAAGTCAAGATTCACTCGCACAATTGATGGCAAATTTACAAAAAGTCTAATGGAAAATTGTAGAAAATAAGCTTAGCAGTTTATGACAACTAAACGATTAACCATTTTGCGTTCAATAACTTATATGATAAACTAATGACTAGATGTTTTGCAGTAAGACTACTGCATTGAAGACTATACAATACATTTTGAGCAACTTGATATCAGCAGCTGAAAATGTAAGAAACCCGCAGACCAATGTACATAATCAGTTGCTTGAATGTACCAAAGCAACTAGAACTTGTTTAAAAGAATGAGAAACCGCTTTTATGATGTGCACAAGTTACTAGATGATGCGGAGGTTGAAGAAGTAGTTTTGAAAGTTTTGTTTGAACTAACCACAACCAAATTTCTTCACAGTTGTTTACTGAGTTTACTGAACCTGCTTGAGCGGTAAACGTTGTTGAAACTATATAGCAGTGTGATTTATCCATCATGCTGCTTACAAAAAGTCAAGTACAAACAAGCTAACATCTGACTCCCACACAAACTTCTGGGAATCACACCTCCCCTATCACTGAGGAGGGTTTCTTTTTGGACCTTCTCACCCATGAGCTTACCCTTAGATCTTTCAGACGCTCAAGATTGATTATATTTTGGGGTGGTGTTAGCTACAAGCATATTTTATATGTTTTGTGATATCTACAGTAAAGCGATTCCTGTTAACAGTGATTGTGTCGGGTCAGATTGAATCATTTTTTCACCTGGGTTTATCTGGCTCTGCTAACACTTCCTTGTAGCACTATAGCGTTATTAGGTGAATTAGAGCTTAGAGGTGAATTACACACATTCTAAACAAAAACAAGAGGAAGCAGACAGGTAGCAGAAAACATGTGGAAATTATACAGTTATGTTTTGATTGGATGAGTTCTATTTGAAGCTATAAACTGAGACCGTTTATACTAACAATATACGAGAGTAATAATCAGCCTTTTCTTGGTGTAATAAACCTTTAAAACTTGGTGTAAGAGAGACTTATTTATTCCTTTATCACCTCAAGCTTATCTTTTCATTGCACATTTATTTTTTTTATTACAGTGCTGTAAATGTAGCTGTTTAGGTGTTCACTCAACTCATTTCCAGCTAACAGGGAACACTTTCAGAACATTCTTGCAAGGTTCTCTCAATATTATAAACAAATGTTTTTCCAGTAACACTTTCTCAAGTGTTTAAATGCACTTGTTCACTTAGACATCACATTTTCAAAAGCGAAGGCTGAAACTGAAACTCATTGGCCAAAATGACTCATTTTGTTTGCAAAATGATGCAAAACACTCACAAAACATTCAAAACTTCCAAACACCGCAGCTCGTCGACAAATTAATTTATTCTTTCAATTACCCTGTTGAAAAAACAGCATATGGTGTTTTGAAGCATGGGTGCTGGTTTGAGCTGGTTCTTCAAAAAACAAAGGAAACTTATGGGTGGTAAAAATAAATAGACAGAGTTGAAATAGACCAATGGAAATACCTTCTTGGATGGGAAATTCATCAACAGTCCCCTCTCTTTAGGTGAAACCAGCCTTTCATAATTTGTAATGTGCCACTTAAACTTAAAAAATGCATTATTCGCCTAAAAAGCAATTATTCCATTTGCATGTACTGTAAATGACGACTGACAAAATTGACATTATGACAAACACAAAAATGGCACTAATTATTATTAAACATATGCATTACTACAACATTCGTTGTGCCAACAGAGCAATAAAGTAAAGTTGAAATACATTTGTGACTTACCCGTTACAAAACCTAAACCTTGCAATAGACTCAGAATGGGTTGGACCCTTTGTCCAGCCTCTCTAAAGGACAAACTGTGATTGATGAATTTTATTTGAAACTTGAGCTGAATTTCTGCTTTTACAGTAAGGCAGCTCCTCCACTACTGTATGCAAATTCCTCTTTCTCTGGCCCTCTGTCATGGTCTTTCACTCTCCTTCCATGTAGAAGAATGAAAAAGTGTTTAGTGAAGTGATATCCCATACTTACACTCTGCATTTAACCCATCCAACATGCACACACACACACACACACACACACAGCAGTGAGCAGTGAACAACCGCTCACACACACACACACACACACACACACGTGGCATTGAAGGTGGAGAGAACGCTGGTTATTCAATCCCCACAATCCCTGCCAGAGTTGGGGCTCGAACCCACAACCTTTGGGTTACAAGTCGAACTGCCTATCCATTATCCATCCACTATCCATCCAAAAAAGTGATAATGAAGATCAGGATCCCAGTTTCATTAAGCTTGACTGAGCAAATAAGAAACACAGTAATGAGTAAATGTTTTGCGGGATAAGACTAATGCATTTTTGAGCAACATGACGATTGCAACCGATAATGTAGGAAACCACAGACAGATGTGAATAATCATTTGCTTTTATGATGTTCACATGATTCAGCTCATGTGGAGGTTGAGAAATCAGAATTATTTCTGATTCAAGAAATGCAGCACATTGTAAAATATGAGACACCATGTTTCAGGAGTTTTAGAATAAAGCTCAAGCTTAACTGTTTTATTTCCTATATGGGTTTATATATAGCCTATGTTTTGCCAGCTTTCCTGTCATAGCTATGCAAAGATTTGATTTCCTATCATAGCTATGGGCTATTATACGGTTTTGATTTTAAACCTGTTTTATTGTGAGTCTGACAGTAGGCTAATCATTGCTGAATACTACTCAAATGCCTGCTTTAAATGTTTCAAAATGATTAACAGTTGAAAATATTCATTAGAAATTTTGAACAGTAACCAAAAAGTATCAATATCAAATTTAATTACATTATTTATTAAACAGGATAAATTGACATTTGTAACCCAGAGTGATCTTCCACAATCTGTTTATAATAAACAACCAAAATTGCTAGAAATATGCATGCTAATAGGCAACTATAGGTAATAAAGCAGCCCGGTCTTAGGAAAATGCGTATAAATAAAAACAAAAACTACTGGATAGATAGATAGATAGATAAATAGATAGATAAATAGATAGATAAATAGAATGGATTGTGTATTTGGTGTGCATAATACACAGTTTTCTACCCCACCCCTAATCATATCTATGGTGTAGCATTAAACACACCACAGTCCATTTTTGCACATCTATACCACGAGTTTTTGTTTTTATATGTCGTACTATTTACATGCACATTCAGACGATTGGGTAGCATGAGCCCGATCTCATGGCAATTATTACATACTACATAGCCATTTTAGAAATGGCTAATTCGTATGAATTTGTTCGAACGACCTAACCATGCCGCTAAACCTGGTCTGTCTTTGTTTTTTTAGACAAATCGTATAAAATCATACACATTTGTATGAATTAGCACAAATTTGCCAACTCTTAAAATACAACTTGGTCGTGAGACTGTGTTGGCAGCATAGGTAACTAAACTGTAAGTGCTGCCTTTCTCACAGAATGTTCAGAGAACATTCAAAAGTAACATTTCCATGATGATGTTCATTTAAATAACCAAATCAAAATAAACTATTCTGAACTAATAACTCGTTTTGAACATTCAAGCATTTTTAATCGGAATTATAAGTAACTTTAGCAAAATATTGGAAAACTTCTGTTTGTATGGGTGTAGGCTACTTGTGTTAGAATTGTTGTAATGAACCGCTTGTGGTTATGTACCACACCTGTGTAGAGTATAAAGTCAGTTCTGCATCTTTAGAAATCCTGTATTTCTTCATGCCTTTAAGAAAGTAACAATCGTCCAGATTTGATCTTGCAGTCAGTTTCTTGAGTGTTACAGAGATTCGTCTGTAAGTTTGAACAGTACCAGCTTCATAGCCATCTCTTTGTTCATTTAAATGAATGGCATCTCCCAGGCTTCATAAAAAGACATCTCACATTAGACTTCATCATTTGTGCTGTGAGACTTTCTCATGGGAAACAACCAAAGGACATTGAGAATGTGAGAATAATGTCCTTTGAATAGAAGACATCTTGGCATGATTTTTATTAACCGGCCTACAACTATCATAAGAAATCAAATCATCGTCACGTGTTTTGGCCAAAATGTCCTAAAAAGGAGGATTGTACAGTGCTGCTTGAGAAACTGATATCATTTGTAAGCTAAATGATAAATTAAAAAATGCATATAGCTTAGTGTACCTGCACGGATCAAATATCTAAAGTTGAACTGACAATAGGAAAGTTTCAGGTGCAAAGGAAGTGAGTCATAATGAAAACCCTGCTCAGTAGGGCATATGCATGCACCAATGGTATGTTTCTGTTCTGAGTGTAAGTGATCCAGCTGCGCTCTTAAATTTAAAAATGCTTCAAAAGGTTTTTCTCAGTGATGCCATTGAAGAACCATTTAGTCAAAGGTTCTTTAAAGAACCATCTCTTTTATTACCTTTTTATAATCTGAAGAACCTTTTTTTTTGCCACAAAGAACCTTCTGTGAAACAGAACGATTCTTCAGATGTTAAAGGTTATTTATGGAACCATTTAGACAAAAGGTGGCAGTGTGAAGCACCTTTATTTTTAAGAGTGTGGAAAGCATGTTCAATACATAACTGACACAAGATTTGTGGAACATCTGTGGAATGCCTGAAAGTATAATAATGAAGCGTCATGTATAAAAAAGATGTCCTAGTGATGACACAAACAGGTAACTCAAACTAGAAGCTTATCTGCACATTTCTCACTACTGTGTGGAGTACTTTTGCAGGGCTTAACTGGATCTTTTTCAGGATACTGTATGTTGAAAATGTTTTTGTAAAAATCCAAATAAGCTTAATTGAGCTTTATTGGAAAGGGTTTGAACAGTGTTTTTATGCTTGTTGTGTAATAACCCATGAATAATTTTTGCAACTAAGAATTGGAAAAAACTATAAAACTCATGTTTGTAATTCATGTTTCAAAACTTGACTTGGTTTCTGTTATCGTACAAGTCTGGTCAAAATGGTTCAGCATTTCAGATACAGATTTCAAATAGCATATCTGGGAAAGGTCAATAGACAACAATGCTATTTATATAGTACGTTATTTTTATAGAAATGTGTTACATGTAAACAGAAAATTCCCAGTTCACCACACATTTTATTGCTATTCCATGACAAACACATTTTCAGTTTACATGAAAAAGAAATAAAACTGCTGTATTAAATATGCATGTATAATAACAGTGGCAGGTCAATTGCAACTTATTTTAAACATTCCACCGATATTTATAGAATATGCAGTATATATGAAAACTGAAACATGTGATTACTCACACAATGAAAGAATAGTGGCTGTGAAGAATTTCAATCATCCAGCATGAGCGTTTAGTTATTGTGCAAATTGTAGTTAATTTTATGCTACTCTTGCACACACGTGCCAAAAACACATGCGATTTGCTTAAATCAATAAGAAAGTTTTTGCTAATTGTACTAATTGTTAAAGAAAGAAAAGTTTGGCACCAAAGATTTTGGCAACATTTGCTCACCTTCAAAGTAATTCCAAACTTTAAAAGTTCATAACCAGGAAAACATACAAAGACAGTCAATGATGACCCAAAACAGCCTGGTTTGAGAATTTGAGACAAAGATATAAAAAAAAGGTTATGGACTATGAAACAATATGTTGTTTAAAATGTTTTGTTTGTCAGGCTTTGTGGCACATGCCCACCGTTGATTAGGATGTAGCTGATGTGATTAACATCTTTGGTTACTTTACATAAGATTCCTGTGTCACTTCAAAGCAAACTGATACGTTCACCTACAAATGACCTTTTAAAAAGATGGGGGTTAAAATGCATGGAAAAATCCCACTTTCTTAATGATTTTAAAAGAAAAATGAAAGCGTGATCGATGATGATTGCTGTTAAGGTGAAATGAGCTGATTGTGAGATTGTGAAATGTGTGTGTCAAACTGTGTACTGGAAACAGCAATTGTGTGAAGAGTTTGGAACACATACTTCAAATTCTAGCAATTATAACAAGAACCAACCAAAGACCATGATTCAGAAGAGCTATGCTTTACTTGAGACCCTTCTTGAGAATGACTCCCATTATGGTTAGTAATTTTATCAGAAAAGTGATGAGACAGTCCAACGAAAATTGCTACGAATCAAAAGCAGACTGTACTCTCAGAAAGTGATGTTGGGGGGTCAAATTGTTGTCTTGTGACTGCCTTTACTGTAAATCACAAGAAACTAAATCCCACTGAAGGTAGACTTTTCCCACAGACATCAAAGTGAAATAGCCCCTTCTCATCCTGGCATGGTCGGACAGTGAAACTCCGGGGTTACAGCAAGCTCTCTCATCTGACAATGGTCATGGAAACTGTGGATTTCTCAAGCTCTGTAACAATGAAATCGTTTTTGCCCTTGTTGGAATGCGTGAAAATACAAGTGTTTTATTGTTTTAGGAGAAGATTTCATTGCAGGACAGAGTACAATGCAGTCTATTATGAAGTGCTGACACAGACAGACAGACAGACAGACAGATAGATAGATAGATAGATGGATAGATAGGTTGACTGATTAATTGCTTGATTGACTGATGACACGTGTTGCTTAGTATAGTCAATATATATACACCTCTGTAGTAGTCTGAGTGAAAAGGGAAAAAAACGAGAAGCGGTTTAACAAAGCGTCTTCAATTTTAACCGTTTATGTGGGTGTGAACAACTAAAGTACTATTTACAAGATAATAAATAAACGCAGGCTGTTGATTGGTCCACAGCGGCGGCATGATACTCCCTGCTTTTGATTGGCTGCGAGTGGCATGGTCTCACCTTAAACTGGGTTACTTGAGTTCACTGACATTCAACTACTGCGGTGTGCGTGGCTCTGCTCTACCAGCCGCTCTGTTTATGGAAGGATTTTCTTCGGAGAAACACGTGTCTCCTGTCACCAGAGGCTGGCGTCTCTGTAACGAGTTAGATTTTTTTTTGCCGAGCTGAATTTGATCTCATCAGTTCTCAGTCTGCTGGGCAGCGTTTGCTTTCTCCCAGTTAATTCTGCTGAACTTGGACATTCCCGCTCTCAGACCGGTCACTTACGTGTTCGCGAGCTCAACGCTGACCACTAAAGCTGAAAAAACCCCACAAACCAGCTCATAAAACAGCGCGCTGGCACATGTGTAGAACATCTGGCGAGGAACTGCTGAGTCTCTAAAATCCAGTCTTTTAAAATAAAGACAGCACAAGGTCTCATGACGAACGTTTGCACACTCTTTATGAGAATAAAGAATACCTTGATTTTTCAATATAATTAATAGCATCGTGTAAATGTATAAGTTAATGCTGGCTGCTCTCTGGTGCTTTTAAAACACATGACATTTTATAAATGATATGTCTATCCTTCGCCTACATCTGGGTGTTCCCCTCTGCGTCTTTCAGAAATTCTATTAGATAGTATATAACGACTGTCTTGTAACCAAAAGTATTCTGAGCACTGAACCTTGATTCAAACAGAAAGTCTTTGGTGTGAAGCTGTGATTTTAGTTTTGCACACACGTCCTTCCACAGAAAGTGGTTGGACTTCCCCGATTTTATGCTAAAAAACAAAAACAGGTTGCGCCTTTATCATTTTCCATTTCAATCTGTGTCAGAAACGATTATTATAGTTCCAAAACAATATGAGAGCTTAATAAATTAAACATGTTGGTTACACTTTTTTTTTTTTATCTAAACCTACATTCTTCAGACTAATAATATATTTAATAAGCAAAACTATTCTTCACTTAAGGTCTATTCCAGGCTGCAAATGTTGCCTTTTAACAACAGAAGTTACATTGTTTCCTTGTCTGTGTGGCCCACTTTACTTTTCACTAATATTCAATCTGATGTTCTTTGCAAAGTACAGTACAGTACTTTGTACAGTAATTGGGAAACAGAACAGAACACAGACTAAGCACAGAACAGACAGAACAGACTAAGCACAGCCTGTTAGTTTATAGTATGACTATGCAAAACTACCCAAACCTTAACCACACACCCAGCAGATGTGGGTTCAGTGTCTGCTTTAAGGAAAGTAACCTCATTACTGCAGGCTGCAAAAAGACGGATTGTGGTAGTCGTGCGTCACCTGCTGGACAACAACTGCAATTACAACCATGTGTGATTCAATTATTCTTCAAGAGTCAGTGTTATTATTAATAATACATCTTTGTCAGTACGGCGAACAATACGCAACCTGACATGCAAACATATTCACTATGAAAGAACCTGTTATTGTTATTTTTGTGATTATTAGCCTATTATTAAGAAAAAAAACACACACACACATATTATAAATAAATAAATAAAGGTACAAGGAAAAACGTAAATGTTCTTATTCATATGTTTATAACTTTAAAAGAGCAACTAAACACAGAATCAGCCATATCTACAAAATGATCACAGGGGTATTTGACAGATATTCTAATAATATGAAAAAAAAAATTTGTGGAACAATTCCTAGCCAGTAAAAACATTTTATTTATTTGATCCTTCTTTATGCTTCCCAAAAGGACATGTTCAAAATACCAACCTTTTCTCCAGACGTAAACCACTTTATTTTGAAACCTAAGATATTACAACAAGATGTCATTGAAATGACAATCTTGCCCAACATTATTACAGGAGCATAGACACCACACGAAAAAACTCAAATCTTTGAATGAACCTTTAGCTATGTGATTACGTCATTTTAGCGCGACGCCGTGGACGGCGCCATCCTCGCAACGTGCGCGGTGTGTTTAGAGCCGACTGCGAACTGTTTTGATCTCACCCGGCATTGACATATTTGCGGAAGGTACGTCCACAAGAACTGCAGATGTAGAGAATGTTTTGGTGCCTCACAACACCTCCAGCCGAAGTGATTTGTGACGTTAAATACTTCACTTTGCTCCGTAGGCCAACATGCGTGACAGTAGAGTATCTTTAGCCACGCAGCTACATACTAAACGTTTCTCTGCTTTTGTTCGAGTTTGGATATTTCATATTACTGGGATGAATCCACTTTCTGAGAGACTGATCAAATTCGCTTTATCGAGACGTTATTTGTAGCAGATGGTAGCTGACAAATGTTTGCATTGTGATGATAAGAATGATTGACATGCTTGCATATAATCTTATTCCGTTGTTTATGATACCGTGACATGTTTCGTGGAGCATGTGTAATGTTTACAGCTCAAGGGTTTCATACAAAAGCAGGCCGAGGAGAACATCTGAGACGTTCATGACTATGCTGCGACATTTATGAATGCGTAATACAGATATATTGACTATATTGCACTGGTGCTGTTGTGTTGACCTACTCTTGAAGGTTGATGGTACTTGATTATAATGCACAGTAAGTTTAGATTTTGTGGCTAATTATAGAGCAACAAAAACATGTTTCATATTTACAAAATTGTCATTCCACATGTAATCGGTCAGTCATTTCAATCTGACATGGCTTCAGAGAGATGACCCTGAGATGATGTTGGGATGTGTTTTAAGAACACACACGGGGAATGTATTGATTGGTTGTGGTCATTGTTGGCATTTTCCCTAAAAGCAGGGGCGTAGCACCAAACTCTGGGCCCTAAACTCAAGGTTCACTGCTACCTACGACACCATTTAATACATCAATCAACTGGTGCTTTAACCAAAAATATTAGCATTTACATTAGTTAACAACATTTATTGTGATCTTAAAATTATATTTAAAGGAAAATACAATTTCATCCCTCAGGGGCCCTCCCCCACACTTGGGGCCCTGGTTATTTAGTGCCACTTTTCACGCAACTACGACGCCCCTGCCTAAAAGTATACTTGCAGATTGATATTTCAGCAAGGTTGGTTAATCATTTGATGTATTACTATTTGATTAGCATTGGATGATATCCATGCCTGTTTGGGACTTCACAGTAGTGGTAGTTTCTCTTGCTGGAGTTTCAAAATCTACCAGTTGATTTGTCAAAGCATAATAAGCATTCAAAGATTTGTTTTTTTTTAATGAAATTATAGCATGTGTAAATATATAGATTTAATATGAACAATTTGTGAATCCTTTAGTTTTAGGCTGGTATTATTTTAAGTGTTTTCTGAAAATGCCTCTTATAGACTACATTTATGTGATAAAAACACAATAAAAACACTAATAATGTGACTTTTTTTTTTGTCTGTAATTTGTTCTTGAGATGGCAAAACTGAATTTTTAGCAGTTATTCCAGTGTTAGTTTTATATCATCCTTTAGAAATAATTTTAATGCTAATTTGCTGCTCAAGAAACATTTCTTATTATTGATTGTATTACATAATATTATTATTACACCTATTGAAACCAGTTGGGCTGCTGAATTTTATTTGTTGAATATGCATTTTTCAGGATTTTTTGATAAATAGAAAGTCAAAATAAAAACATTTATTTGGATTGGAAATGTTTTCATATTCGATCAGTTTACTTGGCTTGCTTTTATCCTTGTTAAGTAAAGCTTTGCTCAACCCAGACATTTAAACAGTAGTGTTCAATTGTTAAGTTCTGTTATATAAAGGGTTACTCCACCCCAAAATGCTAATTTCTTATTAATCACAAACAAAGCCATTAAAAACTTCATTGTCCAAAGACAAACAATGTGGGGTTTGGAATAATGTGGGGTAAGTGATTTATGACACAATTTTTATTTTGGGGTGGAGTAACCCTCCAAGTATTGTTACTTAAAAACTTAAAAAAAGTAATAGATTTTAAAATGGGTGTTTTCCAAACCTAAAGAAAAAAAGTTAGGCTACATTTTTCTGGAAACATTTAATTTGGTAGATATGAGTTGTTTTTTTATATTAGTGATTCATGTTACTTGCAATGAGTTTTATGTATCTGTAGAAATATGCTTTTGTCTGCCAGAATCATTCGCTTATGACATCTGCCAGCAGGGGCGAACTGAGACTTGACCTCATGTCAGATTCGACTTCTGTGGCTTTGTTGTGTTTGACATCTATAGGCTACTTCTAATCACAGCTTAAATACCATGTTTTGAAGGCCAATGAAATATATGTTGGACTACTTCAAATCCCCATGACATTCTGCTCAAGCACACCTTAACCTAAAGCAAGATCCTTTGACCTTTTTTTTTATTGGAGTAAACAATCGTTTTCTGTGCTCTTCCCAGATCTGAACCTCTATTCTATTCTCCTCTAGTTCACATGTGATCTAGCATCTGATGTATACATGGAGGTGCTCAGGTTAAAAATGATCCCTGTGTTGTTTTTTTTTTTGGTTTAATACCTTTTATTTGAGCTTAGATTAGATGTGTGCACCCAAGATGTAGGGCTTACAAGATTGCCTGGAACTAAAAAAATCACAGCTGCCCCCTTCCGCTTGAAACACCTTTGTACATGCTTGCAGTGTAGTTGCGCTTATCGCTCTAATAACTATGAGTTTGTACATCAAGCATCGCTAATAACTGTGTATGCTTTCTGCAGCACGCAAGGCATGAGTTCATAATTGGAAATGCAAAGAGTCTGTGCTGTATTTACCAGTGATGAAAAAAAATGGGACTGGTTTCCATTTTGCTGACGCAGTGGGGAAACACCTTTCTCTTTAGAATACTCAAGCGCCTGAAATTTGGGGGGGTCTGGCACCCCTTATAACCTAGTGCTTGGCGCCATTTTCCTCAGAAACATTCTCCTTTGCCTCAATTGTTTAGAAGCCTCTCCTTCGTCATTGAATCATCACCAAAGTGGATATATTCCTTCCTCTTCAGAGTAACGGCGAAGTTGCGACTTCTAGACCTCTAGAGCTCCCTGACGATCATGACAAGTCTTGCCCACACGGAAGCCACCATCAAGGAGCCCAAATGCCCTCACTGCGACGCCGTGAATGTCAGGATTCTCCGTAGGCGGATAGCCCTTGTGCCGGCAATGCATCTTCCCCACATCCAAAGTCTGGACAGACATCTGTGGTTGACACTAACAGATATGAAGGATGCTGAGAAGGCCGTGCTCTTGAATGCCCAGCCCCTCTAGTCCTTCAGGGCTTTTTGGTGGCTCGGTAGAATCCTTTGTGGAGCGATTTTCCGAGGCTCTAAAGAGAGTATGCTACCAGGTATTTAAGAGTGGGTGTTGAGCACAATAGTAAACGGTTACACACTTCAGTTCTCACGCAGACCACCTAAGTTCAATGGCGTGGTGATGTCGGAAGTCAAAGCCGCAAAGAGTTTTTAGAGCGGAAATACACAATCTCCTCACCAAAGGAGCCATGGATATTGTGCCTACAGAGGAACGTGAGACAGGTTTTTACAGCCGTTATTTCGTAGTTCCCAAAAAGGATGGCGATCTGTGTCCTATCCTGGAATTGTGTCGCGTGAATCTCTCGCAAAACGCTCATTCAGAAGGATAGCTCTGAAACGAATTCTATCGGCCGTTCAGCCCAGTGACTTTTTTTATTTCAGTGGATCTGAAGGATGCTTATTTACATATTCAAATAATTCCTCTTCACAGGCGTTTTCTGAGATTTACCTTAGAAGGGGTGGCTTATCTATTTTCAGCCCTCCCATTTGGCCTCTCCCTGGCTCCACGCACTTTTTTTCCAAGTGCATGAACGCAGTCCTTTCCCCTCTTCAACCGATGGGAATACAAGTAGCAAACTACTTGGACAACTAGTTAATTATGGCCCCCTGAGTAAACTCTGCAGCAACAAAGAATTTCTCATCAGCCACCTCCAGCTCCTTGCTGGTTAGCGTTGTGCAGCAGCAGAAGGTAGCCCCGCCCCTTAAATCATGGTGCTGGTTTCCACTAGGTCCCATAGCCTTTTACGTCAGAGTATGATGGTGCCGATACCACCTGTGCTTTCATCTCTGCTTTTTCATCATGGTTACTGCTGTCGAACCCGTATTACTACATCCTATGTCGCATTGGGCGCTCACTGCATTAATGCAATGTATCGTCTATCACCGGTTCTATAGCCCTTCAATCACAATTGCTTGCCCAAGACACGCTTTCAGTACACCATTATCACTCAGTGACTGGCTGGGCTCCACCCTCTGTTCCAGAGCATGGGGTTTTTCAACCAGGTCTGCTGACATGCAAATACAGACACCCTTTTCACTTGGTTCTAATTGGCTCTAGCAAACTTTCCCGTTTTGAGCAACGTGTTTCCACTTCAAATTGCTTTGTTTTTTAGCCAAAATACCTTCACAGTAGACATGGCGTATACTAAGTATATGTTACATCCTGCTAAAATGTTTTGGGACAACATGTAAAAATATTTAAAAAAAATGGGTATTTGTTCAATTTATCTGTACTTTTGACTTTTTAATTTTATTTTAATGTTAATTGAATGTAATTTAATTCAGTAATGAAAAGATGTTACTGTTGTTTAGTTTTGTACAATTTAGTTTTAATTTGTTGTTGCTAGATTGCACTGTATCTCAGTTGAGAAATACAGATTTCAGCATTATTAGTAATCTGTGTGCGTTTTCCTTTATAACAAGCAAGTTGAGTCAAACCACTTATATATTGCCAACAAGATTCCAGCACTTGCCAGTGTGTTTGTCCAGAAGTGTGTAAAATAGCCTTACGCAGGGATCGCAAAATTTAAATTCCTGGTAGCCCTTCGGGCAGGCCCTCTTCAATTTTTGGTAGCCCAAAATAAATGTAAGTAGCCTGAAAAAAAAGATATTATTTTTAATGTACAATATTTTAAAGGAAACAAAACATCTATCAAAATAATCGTTAAAATGTAAATTACAACAACTGTATAAAATAGTAAAATTACAAACATAAACTAAAATATTTGGTTCTAACTGAACAGAAATTTCTATGCACTTGTAAGAACCGTGTAGAAAATGAATCAGTCTGATGTGTCAGATTCTGAAAAAACTCCAAATAATTGAATGGGAGATTAAATATATTATTCTGTTATATTCTGTGGTATTGTAATATGCTGGTATAAATAAAACTCATTACATACATCCCTGTATACTGACCTTGCTATTTCACATGTTGTACTGAAAATATGAATATGTATGTATTTGTATATTGAGTTAGTACGGGTGTGTAGTTAATGTGTGGTACTGTATATAACTCCAGTGTTATTCTAAATGTTTCATAAGAGCACAAGACTCTGGTGGGTAGCAATGCCAGCAATGATTTGTCAGGATTCCAGTCTATTAAGATAATAAATGAGCTGTATTGTGTGCTCTGTTTGTGTCTGCAGCTTTACCTAATGGACATCCAGAGCGCCAGCTCGGTGGTGCTGCAGGCTTTGACCCAGGCCACCAGTCAGGACACAGCTGTGCTGAAGCCTGCAGAAGAGCAGCTTCGCCAATGGGAGACCCAGCCTGGCTTCTACTCAGTGCTTCTGGTGAGAATCTGCTACCTACAGCCACAATATGAGCAGTTTAGTGGTGCAATAGCACAAAGTACAAGTGAGAATCGTATTTTATTTTTTCTTCCATGATACATGTCAGCTGGGGCTCGTGGCATGTCAAAAATATCTTTACAAATAAAGTTACAGGTGTTTGGATATTGTTTAGTTTTTCTCTTAAATCAGGTATTGCATAACAAAAGCTAGATTTGTACTCATGCCAGACTTGTGATGGACATTGATTTGTTTTAAAAAACCTTAAATGTCGATGTGTGACTAAGTCATTGTATTTTGAAGTCCCTAAATTGTTTATGATTTTGGTAATATCGCTCACCCCTAGAGCTAGACACCACAAGAGTCTGCATAGCAATTACTTTGCCCTCAGAGACATTAAATAATCATCTTGGCTTGAGTACAGACAACCGCAGCCCAAAAGTCTGATCCATTTGATCCATCTTCTCTTTCTAACCTGCTGCACATTTCCACTGAGGATAGAACAATAACGTGGTCATTTCTGTTGTGCAATAACTTTGAAACGTAAATGGAAACGAGCACACACACATATAATGAGCACATCATTTACATACACACAAGTAAGCTGATAACTTCCAAATATCAGCTTATTAAAAGAATCAGTTTTCCGTGTTTACCTGCACATCAGTAACCTGACAACACAAGTAAGCTGCATTTACACATCCTTATTAACAAATCGGGTTATTTCCCTGTAGTGATGTCAAAATATAATCATTTGTTTGTATCTGACTCTAAGGATTCTATACATTGTTATTTGGGGCGTTAAATAAAGCTTTCAACATGTCAGCGGCAAACACAGCTATAAATGCAGCGGTTTGGTTGAACCACTTGTACTTCTGCTTCTTTACTGTAAAAAGTTTGCTCTGTCTAGAGACGCGATGTGTTCCTGTCACACATGCACACTTCAATAAGATGACAGACAGCAGGTTATTGCGTTAAAATGCAGCGTGAAAAAAGAGGCCGAAAACTACTTGTGGCGACCGGTTTATGCTGACACTGTTTATGACTTGACTCGGATAAAAGAAAACAGGTTACCGTTTTTCATGTGCGTTTTGGACTTAAGCATAATCAGCTTTAGAGCACACATGTAAACGTGCTCAATGTTATTGAAATGTGACTAATGACACTAAATAGAATTCAGAGGAATTACAAACCATCAGTACTTACTGGTGTTTGTGGTTTTCTTGCCAGAATTATGTTTTTTCCTTAAGTATGATGTCATTAGTGAATTAGATGTTGTTGCGTAAAGGGATGTTAAGAATATTGATATGATAAAGTAATATTTAAATATAGTAATTCAGCATTTCAACAAGGGATGTTTTACCCAAAAATGAAAATGACTGATTACTTGCCCTCATGTCCTTCCCTTAATGTCCTTGACCCTTAAGACTATTTTAGCCACTTGGACTATTTTATTGATGTCCTCCTGCTTTTCTGGGTCTTGATTGTGGTAGTTGCATTGCTGTATATGCATGATAGAAAAATATCTTAATTTGTTTTCTGAAGATTAACTTATGGGTTTGAAACAATATGAGTGAATAATGGCAGAAATCTCATTTTTGTGTGAAGTATCTGAATAATAAATGAACAGTTTTTAGTTTGTTAAAAGGCAAAATTCTTAAAAACATATTTGTACTTTTTTTGTGAAAATGAATTTATCAGTAAAAATGTTTTTATATGTATGTGTGTGTGTGTGTTTATGTATGTGTGTATATATATATATATATATATATATATAAAATTTTATTTTTTTTTCCCAAATATGATTGGCATATGAAAATGTCAAAATGACCCTTGTGGTTTTTTGGCCACTGGGCCGTGACATTGAGGGAGATTTTGTTGGAGGCTGATCCACCTGAGCTGTGGGCCGACATCCTCACCAGATGGCCATTAGCTTCTCATGACTCATTTTGCAATTCATGCCATGCCACTGTTTTATTTATGAGCACTTTTCTTACAAAATATAATAAGAAATTAAGCTTTTTAGACCAATGAAGTATGCAGCAGTTCTTAAGGGATGTGCATGTGCTGCCAGTGATGACGAACCAAACAACACTGGTCTAAGTGGTCCAGAAGGGCATTGGTTTTGCATACTGAATCCGAATCATTTTCATAATAATATGCAATTCATGCAATTTATTTTTTCGTCCTCTGCACTGGCACATGAGCTAATTTTTTTGAAATGTGAAATTAATATTTTAAACGTCATACTGGTTGCAGATGAATTAGTAATGACCTTTGAGCTGCAAGAGGTTAAATGCTTCCGAATGCAGGGCGTATAATTCTGATACATGTCATGGCTTATCTCCTCACACACACACACACCATGGATTCTTTTCTTGTTTTCAGAAGTGAACTTTTAAAAAAAAAATGTTTGGGTAAGATCTGGCCACCTTTCAGAGTCTGAACAAAGGCAGATGGAGAGGACATTTAAACCACTTTGTTGTGTTTACAGTGGAGACTGTGCTTTCCAGGGGCATGATATTTTTTGGTTTGAGCTTAAGTTTTCATTGGCAGGAGGAGCAGAAGGCTGATTAGGACTAGGGTCAGTACCAGGCAATAAAATTCCACCACTTTTAATGCTGTTCAATTCAATCCCATAGACTTCCCATGTTAAAATGCCCTTCTTTACAGCAGAAAAAAAACATGTTTACAACCTGGTTCAAAAAATGGTTTTGGTCTATATAGCTAATATTGCCCTTTATGACAACTGAGGGGATGATTTTTTTTTTTGACTTGACTTGTCTGTACTGCAAATTCTGTTCAAAGTCTGCTATCTTTACTGAAGTAAAAATCTAGCATGTGATATCTATATTAAGCTCAAGAGTTAAGCTGTTGGAACACAATGAAAGGCAAATGCTTAATTTGAACTATAATTTTCAGTAATATTATATGATATATCATTTAAGCATCATTAAAAGGGTGATTTAAGAATAAATGGACTGTAAAGTGATTTTCTATCTTCCCTAATCTGGCACTAAATAAATTAACCATAAAACAATGTCCAAATAAATAATACATTTTAGCCAACAGCAACAAAATAATTAGAGTAAACATCAGTTTATCTTTGACCCATTGGTGGCGTTAAAGAGTTTAAAATACAGACCCAAAATTGTAATAATTCATCCAACATTGATTGTTAGTGATTGTCTGAGATTTTCCAAATTAAGGGGACGGTTACCAATGGGTGCAAACTGAGAGTACAGATTAAGAAATGGTGGTCTGAGTTTATCAGACTTAAAAAAACAAAAAAAACAACAACAACTCCTACACTGCCTTAGGCCAGCTCTGTACTTTTGACGTCCCTATTCAGAACAAACCAAATCTTCAGGATTTGCAGCAATGCCAGTTTCTGCTCTTGTGGTTGTGTATGACTAAATCTTCTCTTTGCTCTTTAAGAAAGTGTGATGTCTGTGGACCCTCAGGCCTGGCCAGTACCCCTGAGGGGGGCTCAGCAGCGCTTGTGTTGTCATACAGCACTGGCTATGGTGGTGTAGATGTCCTCTCAAATCCTTTAAGCCTTCAAACTTGGCACGGACTCCTTCGTTATTGAGGTTTAGCATGAAATAGGATTGCAAAGGAACGGAACACAATCCTACGTATCGGCAGCCTTTTTTCCTTCAGTGATTTCAGCAGGCGTCGACTTCGACTGCAGGGCTATAAGAATGTCTGTCACGTCCCATCAGCCTCTCTTATCTGTTTGTATTTGAGCCAACCTGCTGTCACTCGGTCTGTCACCCAAAGAAATCAGCCTGATTTGTATGGACTCGCATTTAGCTTATTCGTCTTCCCAAATGGTGCTTTCACTGACCTTGAGGTGAATTAGGCGGAGGCGGCGAGTCAATTTTTTTTTTGAGTCATGTTTACTTGTCAGCTGTCTATTGATACGATATTCACCTGTCACATTTCGAAAGCAGCGAGTGTCGTTTGCGTCACAGAGCCACCCTCTCTGCTCTTGTTTTTGCAATGCGACCAAGATTCCTTCTTTAAGATTATCCTCGGTAATTTATTACCCCTTGCTCATCGTCTTCTTTAGGAAATGGGTCTCTGTATGAACTCTTATCTGGCAGAGTGGAATGAGCCCTAGTCTTTGAGCAGCCGAGTGTGATGGTTTGGGGGTTTGGTGGCCCTGCGTCAGAGCCTGGAGGAGATGCTCCCTCTAACGCAGCTGCTACTACATATTTATCAATGAGCATTAGCTTTCCTTGGCCTGCTTCTGGCTCCCCACACTCTTATTCCGGACATGACATGCTGGATTAAACCCCGAAACTCACTCCACTGTGGAATAGCCTTTAATTATTCAGTGTTAGACCTTAGCTTTGCTAACCTAACTGGCCTCACCTCACCTCAGGAAATGCCATCCTCTTTTATTGTACATTGTTGCATATTTTTTTTAAAGGTGACAATCTGTACGTTCTGTGCCACTAATGACGTCAAAAAATTGCTTAATATTTATTTATTTTTAAATAAGACTCTCCCCTTCATCTCTTAGTGCTTGAAAGGCCAAGAAAAGCATGGTAAAACATATATTTATATATTGAAAAAAGAAAAGAAAAAGGACTTGTACACTTTTATTAATTTTTGTTTTTTAAATAAATGATTAATAATTCAGCAAGGATGCATTAAGTTAATTAAAGGTGACAC
Organism: Enteromius unitaeniatus; assembly: GCA_032359435.1. Taxonomy (NCBI): domain Eukaryota; kingdom Metazoa; phylum Chordata; class Actinopteri; order Cypriniformes; family Cyprinidae; genus Enteromius; species Enteromius unitaeniatus. The sequence goes on along the minus strand of JAUMHI010000046.1, from coordinate 9,999,673 downwards.
TAAAGACATTTGTATTATTGTTTTTTTTTTCTTTATTTCCACAGAAATATTAAGCAGCGCAACTATTTTCAGTGATACAAAATACATATTTCTTGAGCACCAAATTAGCATATTAGAATTTTTTTCTGAAGGGTCATGTGATGCTGAACATTGCCATCAAATTCCATTTTGAAGTATATTCAAATATAAAACAGTTCAAAATGCATTACCAACCCCAAACATGTTGCAATCCATATGCTGGCTTATACTAGGCTACTTAAAGAATAAAGTGACAATTCAACTTTTCACTTCACCCCAAAGTTTGATTGGTTTTTGGGTTTGTAGGTTGATTTCTCACTCTTTCTCTTTGGTCTTGTTCAGAGCATCTTCAATAATCACATGCTGGACATCAATGTGAGATGGCTAGCTGTCCTTTATTTCAAGAATGGTATCGATCGCTACTGGAGAAGAGTTGCACCCCAGTAAGTACATCTGATTCTTCATCGCCATTTCTAGACTTTTCTATCAAGCTTGTTGCTTTAACTGAGAGATGAACATGATGTTCCTTTCAGAAATGTCTTTATCGCCCCCATAGTACCATTATCACATTTATGTCAAAGCAGACCAGAAAATCTCCGTCTAACGACTAATAACAGCCCGTTGATGCAAAATTGCTTTGTTTTTTGGTTAAAAAAAACAAATCCAGGTTCCATTCGAAAGGTTTCCTTTGAAATGCTTTTTGTTTTGTATTCGAACACCCAGAAGTGACTAACCTTTTATAATCTATAGTCATATTTATTTAGCAGTACAGCATTTTGTCTTTGTACCCTAATTGTAAATGCAAAACACTGCATAAATGCAGTGGGATATATAATTTCTACCACTGTTGTTTGCTTCATCATGTCATCTAGTTGTTTCATTAATTTGACATTTAATCAAGCTGGCATTTCATTGTTGAATATGAAACTAAAACAGGTATTGATTTTATTGGAATGATCTAAATTATTATTATCTAAAGTATTTAACGATGTTATATGCTATTTTTGCTTTTTTTTTATTCTTTTTCGAGAGGTCGGGGTGGGAGATGTGGCAAAAATGTCATCTTATGATTTTTTCAATTTTATCTTTGTTTTTCGAATAGATACACATTACAAATAAACATAATATGAATAAAACAAACAGTGCTTTTATTTTTCAGGAAGAGTAGGTGTATTCAGCAGTATTGAATTAACAAACATGAAAGGTGAAACACTATATTTTTCTACACTACATCCATCATTTACTCTCTCAGCTCGTTTTTATCTGAATGAGTTTCTTTTTTCCATTGAACATTATATTAAATTCAATGAGGACCAGCTACTGTTTGGTTACTCAAAAATATACCGGCGATATACCGGTAGACAAGATTAACCTTGACTTTGTCGCTAGATTTAGCGACTTTTCAGACCCCCTTGATGACATTTTTCCAAAAAAAGCGATTAGCGACAAATCTTGGACAAACCTCAGCGAGTCTCTGGTACTGCTGCGCACAAGCGATCTCTTGTTTTACTAGCGCACGCACCCCTCGGTGCAGCAGCGGTGAGTTCGCTTACATGTGACAAAACCAACAACGAGGAGGTTAAAAGTGAATAATAAAGTTAATAATATCAGCGTTTTCTTCTCCGATAGAAGTCCATTGTAAGGAAACTGCTTAACGGACACTACCTTAACAACCAAAACTGTCCAATTTTATTTAAAATAAAGACTTGTCATTTAGAATGTTCCCCTGGGAGCTGGTATACTGTCAGGCAATGTTAGTACATGTTGTTCTGAGAAAAAAAACATTAAACTAACAGTAAACGGTAAAGTATTGCTGCAATTCAGTGTAATAAATAAAATTAGTAAATAATTAATAAAATTACATTTAATGAAATGTGTTTGAATTTTTATTTATGCATTTTCAGATACAAATAATATTGTGATATATATCGTTATCGAGGTAGAAAATTGCTTCTACCGTGATAGAAGATTTTGGTTATATCGCCCCCACCCCTAGTGTCAAAGCACAGCAGCAAAGTTCAAAGGCGCATTAAATCATATTCATATTATTGCATCTAAAAATGTATATATGGTAAAAAAATAAGTTGCCTCTCAAACACAAATATCTTAATTTGCTGTGCCTTTTTGATACTTTGAAAGTTAAATTTATTAGGCTTAATTTTGTTCTGGATATAGTTGTTGAGTTAGTGGTTTAATGTGTTACTACACGCGGCGCCGGCAAGATCACTTGATTTTTACACATTATCAAAGTCGAAACAGCTTGCTATACTCGTTCTAAAATAAGACATTATTCAAAATTATTTTCGCTAAAAAAACAGTTGTGGTTCTGTAAAGAATTGGATGCTGCTTTCAATAGCGCATCACAAGAATTAACTGAAATTCTGCTGTATGTATACACAAATCCATAACGATTGATGCATTGCTATCATAATTAATAACAATATTAACAATAATATTAATAATAATTCAGAACTGAAACGTGAGATATTGGTTTCTGTCTCTCATGCCATTAGATCCATTAATTTAATTGTTGGAAATTATATGCATGCATGAGCACAGAAAAAACATCAATACAAGGACCTAAAGTGTCGATGCAGTATTGTGAGAAATGGATTTGCAATATAATATTGTTTTAGACAGGACAACCAAGGGTCGAGCGTAGCTAACTGCAGCTCTTAAAGGGGTCATACAAAGGCAATTTTCCACAAGCTAATATGATTCTTTAGGATCTAATGGAAAGTTTTTAATATAGATTGCTTTAAAATTTCTCAAAGATAGTGTAAAATACGCTCATTTTACCCTGTCAAAAACAGCTCTTTAGAAATCACTGTTCTGTGTACTTCCCCTTTACGTCTTTACGAGCTCCGCTGACTCCGCCCCTCTTTTCCGAGGCACTCTCAGAGGATCTTTTTTTAGCCGTATTCATAGTGAAACTTGCTTATTAGCACATTATTAGAAAAGGCGATTTGCAAAGATTCATTAAAAGACATTATACTCACTGCTTCTGTAGTTGAGGCTGGATCATGATTCACGTGAACATAAACGCATTTCGGTTGATCAAGAGCGCGTTTCCCTTCAGAACCAAACGTAACGTTAATCCTTTGCATCATAAGTCACTCAGATGTCGGGGGTAAATGACTACTGCTATGTTCATACGGTCTGATGACGGCTCACTCAGGGCGGGTCTAAGGTAAGACACCAGTTCAGTCTGCGTGACACGCTGCTGTCAATCAACTATTGTGGGAGTGGCCTCTGCATTTGGGAATGGCTTGATTTCAGAAGGGGCAATTTATTCTTCTTTTAATTTAATAAAAATACTTGTGAATCTTTATCATTGTAGTGTATTTGTGTACTCCCAACACACATTTCAGTCAAAAACAGCTTGAAAAAGTGCATGTGCCACCGTATGACCCCTTTAAAAAAAACTCTCTGTCTGGTTGTTCTGTGGTTTTGTCTTCCAACCCTCAGAGATGACAGACCAGCCGATTTAGAGAGACTCTTACTTTAGTGTTTTTGTCACCTGTGGCCTCCAGTGAAAGCGTAATTAATTTGAGGCTGTTGCCCTGCTGTAATTCACAGAAACTCTTCAGTTAAATTCTGGTTAGTCAGTGACCCGCTGGAGATTTTGGCTCTGCTAAACAAAAGTGCTCAGTTGTGTACTCGGTGAAAGTGTGTGATTTGTCTCTCAGCCAGTTCAGAACAAACTGTACTTGCGTTTTAATGCCATTGTCACTGTACAGAATTTTACATGAAAAAGTTGAAAATAAAAGAGTTGTTTGCTTCATCCTGTCCTCTAGTTGTTTCATTAATTTTAACTGACATTTAGTCAAGCTGGCATTTCATTGTTGAATGTGAAACTAAAGCAGGTATTGATTTTTTTTTTTAATGATTTATTTAAAGCTCTCAAACATTCAAAACTCTGAATAATCTCACAATTTAAGCGGTTGTCACACGACTACTTTCAAGTTTTTTACTTTCAAGACTGTGGGCAGTGTGTGCATTCTTTTTTTTGGTGTGTTAACATGTACAGAATTTTACATGAAAACTGAGAAAATAGAAGAGCTTTTAATACTTCAGTTCAAAGCTTGAGGTCTGTAAGGTTTTATTTTTTAATTGAAAGAAAATGTAAAGAAGTCTGTTATGCACTCAAAGGCTAGATTTTTTTTTTTTAACCAAAAATATTGTAAATATGTTTATATGAGATATATTCCAGTTAAAAATGTTGAAACGTTTAATATTTTAGAATGTAATTTCATTTAGTTATTATCAGTGTTGAAAATGTTGTGCTGCTTAATATTTTGTATAGACTTTATTTTAAATGGAAATCTTTAGTAAAATTATAAATGCCTTTGCTGTCGATTTAATGCATTTTTGATAAAAACAAACCTTATAGAGACCTTGCTGAACTTTTGCACTGTATTGTTATTGAGCAGGTAATCTGTTTGACACTTTTTACATTTTTTTATTTATTTTATTTTAACATTTTTCTTGAAAAATAAATGTCACTTGTGTTGATATTTTTTTTTTCTAATGCGATGACATTCATACATTTTTAAAAGTGGCCTGAGTGGCCAAATACTTTTAGAAATATTGAAAATCTCTTTCTGTCTCTCTCTTTCTTCTCAAGTGCTCTCTCAGAAGAAGAGAAGTCATCTCTCCGCGCTGGTCTCATCACAAATTTTAATGAGCCGGTCAACCAGGTTAGTGTGCACATACAGTTATACACCCACACACTTGCCAAACAAAGAGAAATGCAGTTCGTTCCCTGACCATATGCTGTACCCCTCCTGTTTATGATCAGTCATCCAATAAAATGAACTCTCAGACATGATTGAGTTCCATTAAACTCCTCTGTTTAGTGGGTAAGACTCTGATCTGTGATTCTTGTAAAAGATCAATGGGCCTGGAGTCGAAAAGCACTTAAAGTCTGTGCTGTAATGTGTTGTCGAGCAATCCTGGAGACATTGATTTTTGGGTGGGGGGGGCAGTTTTATACAGTGCATTAATTTGACCCTTGAGTTTGAATAAAGTCTAAAACATTCTAAGGAAATTCATTATAATAAAGAGGTGTGAAATCCATGGATCCAACATCTGTTGCTTTTATAATAATAATTTTTAGATACAGTTTTAACTGCTTAAGTTAAGTAGAATGCAACACTTTGATTGTGGGAAGATGTTGATTTTGAGGGACGGTGGACAATAACACAAGCAAGAGACAAAATCATTGAAATCGGCAATTTAAAAACAGAAAAGCATTACTTTTACTTAATATTTTTCTCATTTGTGACTGCATTTTTCAGTGATTTTGTCTCTGTGTCCTGTACAGTTTTTGGTTAGTATCGGTTTATTATTTGCTAATGACTGTACTCAATTCTTGTTGTGGAGTAACGTCACAGTTACATGAATATTAATTGTAGGCTTAAATGTGCTTTCTTATTATAGACCGGGGCTGACACTGCACAAATAGCTAGAGACTTGCATACATTAGTGAATGAAGTAGATGTAGTACACAAACACTGCACTATTATTTCCATATTGGATGCAGGACTGACAATACAAAAAATAAATTACAGCAATAAATAGTGAAGGGTTTTGCTAAAAATTGCAATAATATTAATGTATTGTAAATATCTGTTTATTTAGGGGCTTAACTGCAAGAGTACACTGGTGGCAAAACCAAGGTCATTGCAAGTTCATTTCTCAGGAAACGCACAAAAGAGTGAATTGCATACAATAAATGCGCTGGAAGTTACTTTGAATCAAAGTGTGTGTTAAAAGCATTAATATAAATGAGAATATATATTTGGAGATGTACAGAATGTAGCAGTAATTATTCATATTATTGCAAAACGGATCACTTGAATGGAATATTTTTGAACTTTGGTCTAATTTGCAATTGTAATCTTAGTTAGAACAGTGCTGTGTAATTTGCATTGAGTGTTAGATAATCAGAACAGATTACTGCTTTGCCAAAAAACTGAGCCAAACAAAACACGCACATGAAAACAATTGTCACATACATATACATGCAGAGTTTTTCCAGTGAAATTATTAGCGGGTGATGAATATTGTAGTTCTGTCTCCCTCAGTATTGAATATCTGTGTAAAAAGCAAAATATGCTCCTCCTTCATTACAGCCACAATGTCAGAGATTTAATTGCTGTAATTGCTGCTTTAACGGTGGTAACACTTCTGCGTTTATGCATATTGGATTAATTAATTTAATTAAGATGGTTAATTAAAATTTCATAACCATTTGAAGACATGTTTGAAAGGGCTAAATGCCCACAGGAAGTGATGACTGTTCAGCAGTCATTCATTTCATATTTAAATGGATATTGATGCATGCACGGCCAGCTGTGAAATCTGCTGCTGGATTTGTCCTTGAAATGTAGCTTTTGATTTGCAGATCGCCACGCAGATAGCAGTGCTGATCGCTAAAGTGGCACGCTTGGACTGTCCTCGGCAGTGGCCCGAGCTGATCCCTATTCTGCTGGAGTCTGTGAAAGTTCAGGACAGCCTTCAGCAGCACAGAGCTCTGCTCACCTTCTACCACGTCACCAAGACTCTGGCCTCCAAACGCCTCGCCACTGACAGGAGACTCTTTCAGGATGTGAGTAGAGCCCCTTTACCCTCAACGGTCTTATTTTGTGCTCAAGCACTCAATCAGTGGTTCAAAGGGAAATTTCTGAAGCGGGTGACACAGAACAACATACGTAGTTTGCGACCAGTTGATACTCTCCAACATGGCGCTATAAGAGCCAGCTTAGATTCTGCACATTTGAAGAATTATTATGTAGGTATAGGAATTATTTTTAGAGCGGATAAATTCTTATAATAGTTTATTAATTAATTATCATTTTGATGTACTAATACTTTTCTTTTTTGTATTTTATAATGAGAGGTTTGCCAACTTTTTCAAAGCTTTATTTGAACATTTCATTTCATTTAAAAAAAACTTCGGTCACTTTGTCACTTAAAATCCAGACATCATTGGTAATGTTGTAGCATTTATCCAAACCCCAAATAATCTTATGTTGATTTGAAATATGATACTTAGTGAAACAATTTATGTGTCAGTCCTTTTTGGACATTTCCAGCACCGTGATTATTTAACCATAATAATTTTGGTCACTATAATCCTGATAAGAAATTAATATGGCAGGTAGGGCTGCACGATATTGGGAAAAAAATACATTGCGATATATTTTTTTCCTGCGATATGTATTGCAATGTGTACACATTTATTTATGTTCATCTGGTGTTCATCAGCATCATCCTTTTTGTATCCAAAATTAGGGCTGCACGATAATCATCGCGCGATATGTACTGCGCGTTTTGTCAGTAAAGTAAAGGTTCTGTAATCAGCGGTAAATTCCATCAGGTGCGTGATCTTACACTGAGCCGCATTCACTAGGCAGAGCCTTTGTTCACTGACGACTTGCGCAAATTCGGGTTCATTATCACCGTGAATTTGCGCAGCTCGTCAGTGAACAACGGCTCTGCCTAGTGAATGCGGCTCAATGTAAGACCACGCACCTGATGGAATTTACCGCTGATTACAGGCTTTACTGACAAGATGTGCAATACATATCGTGCATATCGATAATGATCGCGCATCCCTATCCGAAATACTTCCATATGCCCGATATTGCGTTTCTTTTCTCAACCAAATCTTCCATTTCTGCGCTTTTCTCACATCCTGCGCTCATTACGCCATGAAGCAATCTGTGCTTTGTCTAATATAAAGTAATTAACTCATATTTAAGGGTTCTTTAAAAACTACAAATATAGATCCGTGTATAGAAAGCTTAGATTTACATTACTTACATTTTTAATTCAGACACACACAATTTTCTTTTTATTTTGCCCTGCATCATGACTGCCGCGATGTGACTATCGCACATGCGTACATCATGATGACGACGCTGAAATTATGTATCATGCAGCCCTAATGGCAAGTATTACATGCCATATCGTTTTTAAGTGGTTTTATAGACCTTTTTTTTGTTACAACTAGTAGTAAAGAGTAAGAGACTGTTCTTCTCTGCACTGCCGCTTAAATTTATGCCACATTAAACAGCATCAAAACCACATTTATTGTATTTTATGATAAAATTGATAGAAATTGAAAGCTGAGACATTGTTTCCAACTCAGTTGTTTTACTAGAGATTCAAAAACTTATATCACTATCAATTAAAAATTGATAAAAGACTCAGTGTTGCGAATCTGGTACAAGGGCCCACATATGTTTACCTGTCACCTGCATATTTATGATGCTAATCAAAACTGAAAATAGCTGTTTCTGCTGAAATTTTATTAAAATATGCATCACTATTGTATGCATTCAAAATAAACGCTAAATAACTTTACGTTAAATACAATAATATGGCATGTGTGTGAGAATCCATACATACAGTACATGAGTATATTTACTTAACATAATTATTTTAGTTTTTATTTGCTGGGCCATGGACCTTTATTTCAATGCTTTTTGATTAGAGAGCATCTCTCTTTGACGTGGGCCATCATTCATCATTTTTTTCAACACCTCTAGGAGGCACTGTTCAGCTGCACACACGCGCACACCTTCTGTCCCAATTCACAAGCATCCCAGGAGATGCATGAGCACTCCTGTGTAAAATATCAGCAGATGTTTTGACTTGGAGGTGCATCACATTTCCCCCTCCTCTACATTTCACTTACGTTCTGACTAGCCGCTAGAACTGCGGAGATAAGACACCTGTACCTTCCCATGTTGTAGCGAGACTCGTAATTTTGACAAGTGATTTATCACCGGCATTTCTTCATGTTAATGCAGGTCCTTTCTTCTCCACTAAGAAATTCTATTCATATAACCTTTAAAAACTCTTTTCTTAACATCACAATGTGAAGAGCCTCCTTAGAACAGTGATTTCCAACCCGAAAATAATTTTACTTTAGCTTTGTTAAACCTGCAAAACATAAATCAAGACCCTAAGTTGATGATGTTTTTAAAGGAGAGCCAATTAAGCATATTTGTGCATGAGTTCCTCCTGAATCTCATGCGTCTTATTAAAGGAAAAAAATACATGGCAAGTCTGTTAAAGTCAATTATGGTAATATTAATTGGGTTATTATGATAATGACGAATAACAGCCAGAATAAGTGATTCAGTGTTGATAAATATGTGTTGTTGATGTGGTTTTGGAGGTACATGAGACAAAAAACAATAGCTTGAAACACTAAACGGCAAATAATAATTTAATAATGATTTTAACAAACATATTTCTCAGTTTGAAAAGAATAAAATGAATACAAAATGCTTAGTAGCAACAATACATGATTATATAACTGTTTGCTTATTTCACCCAAAACATGTAAATATTTAAAAGGACATTCATGTCTCAAATGTGGTTTTGATCACATAAATGAAAGTCACTTTTCGTTTGGCTTGATTTTCAACAAAATATCTACTATGTTCCAGAAAAACAAGTAAATACTGGATTGAAATAACATTGTTGACCAAATTTTCATTTTTTTGTTTCACTTTCTCCCTTTAAAAGACATAAAGGACCTCCAGAGGACACGTTACTTTTCATATAGGCTCATAAAGCACTGTCCAGGCTCACTGTAATAAAACAGAATTAATGAGTAGTGGGTGTGGGCAGGCTAACAAGACTGAATTGAGTGTCCATATGGGAACTATACTCATCAGCCATTGTCATAAACAGATCTGATTTTATTGTGTTGGCATAAGGCTCACCGCCGGCGTCACATTAGCCTTGAGGTTTTCGGAGAGGAAATCCGTGACTCACTAATTCAAAGCAGAAGTGCGCTTCAGGTTATCAGTAGAGCTGCACAGCGTGTGCCATTTATGAATGCGGCACAAGTTCAATTTGAATTCATGACATGATGCATCTAAAGGTGTGACACACACACACACAAGCTCCTCTCATCCAGGTGTTTGTCACACGGGATCTTCTATGAGTGTTGAGGATCAGTATGTATGTTGCATGAGCGGTTCTGATATGGTCTCAAATGGCTGAGCTGATTTATATACAGATTATTTGTGAACAATGCAAGACTATGTCACGATAGTCAAATAAAATATTTCTCTTCAATGTTTAAATAAAAATGTGGTGCTGGAGCACTGCTTTGTATACAGTGTTACCGAGGGAAAAACCTAATCTCTACCTCTCTATCTCTTGTTTTTATTAGCCTGCAATACACTGAACAGTCACAACATTAAATCTACTTACAGACGAAGTGAATAATTGATTATATCATTACAGTGGCACCTGTCAAGAGGGTTGAATATATTAGACAACAACTAAACACTCTAAACAGCCACAGGTATTGGATTTTGTTTGTTGGAAGCAGGAAAAATGGGACAAATAGTGATGGGTAGAATAGATGATTTGTGTCAGAGCAACTCCAAAACAGTAAGTCTTGTAGGGTGTTTCCGGTATGCAGCGGTTAGTTCCTAAAAACGTGGCGCAAGGAAGAACAGCCAGTGAACCGGGGTCAGGTGGCCCAAGGCTCACTGATGCACGTGGGGAGCAAAGGCTAGCTCGTCTGCTCGGGTCAAATAGAAGGGATGCTCGAATTGCTGAAAAACCTAAAGCTGGCGAGGACAGAAAGGTGTTAGAACACATAGTCCATCAGGGTTTGCTGTGAATGGGAAGAAGGCAGGCCGGCAGATTGAAGCAGTGTTATGCTCTGGGCTGTGTTCTTCTTGGGGAACCTTAGGTCCTGGCCTTCATGTGCATATACCACTTTCCTAAAGATTGTTGCACCCCACATATACTCCTTTATTGCAGTGGTATTTCTTGCACTCAGTGGTCTTTTTTCACTTCACCCAGCCACAATGCTTTGGAATGCTTGGCAAAGAGTTCAAGGTTCTACCTTGGTCATCAAAGTTGGCTCTTAATCCGTTGGAAGTGCTGGATCAAATCCAATCCATGAAGGTCCCACCTCGCAACTTGCAAGTTTTTATTTAGCGTCTTGTTGACAGATACCACAGGATATGTACAAAAGTCTTATGCCTTAAAGTTTTAGAGCTGTTTTGGCAGCAGGAGTTGTTTTAATATTGGGGCTGATCAGTTTATATTTCTAAAGTTATCAGTGATTTTGACTTATGTCGATGTTGAAAACTTCTATTCTGAGTGATTTGAATTAGTCGAATAAACGCTACAAATATAGTCAAATTTTATTAACAACAGACAACACATACATTTAATATGGAAATTCTAAAAATGCCTTTGAAAAACGATCCAGTGGGCACTTCATTGCTTACATTTCTGACCCTGTTTTGCATTTGAGTGAATAAAAACTATTGCCTGGTGAGTTTTTGCTTTCGTCCTTTTAGACCTTTAAAGTGAGTCAGTGTTTTAAAGTAGTTTGCAGGTACAGTTATGTGGCATGTTTTCATTATGCTTCTCATCTGGTAAGAGATATGTCACAGTCGAGCCCAGAGAGCTTATGCTAACACGTTGTGGGTCCTGAACCCCTCAGCATCATATTCAGTATTCAACAAGCGTTCACTTGCTTTTGGAGGCTCCTGGAGCTCAGTAAAATTCTCCAGTGGTTGTATTGTAATGAGACAGGCCAGGTGCTTTGCTGTTGATAACTCCCAAGTCTAGAGGCCCAATACACCTCAAAACTCCACAACTGATATTTCTTATTTAGGCTAGGCAGCGAACACCTGCCATAGGCATTTTTAATTGTGTGCACGTGTGACAATCTTCATCTGGAGGTGGGGATTGTATGTAAACCGCAGCTGCATGCTGTATTCCTCAGTATTTAGCAACTTGGGAGCGAAGTTGCTTGTAATCTTTCTTCTAGTTAATGAAACGGCACAGAACAACCGTCTTCTGTTAAACAGTGATATGAGCCGCTGTGTGTTATGAGAAATTAGCACAAATTTTCCCACCTGTCTTTGTATGAAAGTGTTTTTTTTTTTTTCAAATTGACTGTTCCAAATAAAATGAAGTCTACTTGGATATAAAGATGATGGATTGGCTTTGCTCATCGCATCAGTGGCAATTTGTTTCAGGTAGTTTTGAGTCACTTTGAGGATTTATTTGCTAATAAACTTTAAAAAGTGAAATCTGCCTCTTTGCTGTAAAGATAAGCGTAGCTCAAAGAGGATTTTGAAAAATGGCCTGCACTTTTTTCCCCTTCGGCTTCTTTTCGAGGCATTTTGCTAGTATTTTTTCTGTCTTGTGTTGTAAATTAGTCCACGTTTATTGAGTGCTAGAGCGAATTCACAACCTAGGTGAAGAATAGATGAAATAAATCGTCATCAATGGGAGAAATTGGACCAACCTTGAGCACTGTGAAGCTGGGATGCGCGCTTTAATGACTGTGCTATAACAGCCACGCTTTTAGTATTTCATGTCAAAAAAGCATTGACGTGCAGAGGCCAAAAGTGTTGTTCGGCTTTATCAGGCTCTTCACATAATCTGGGCCCTGTTTACAGCTGGTATTAAACAGCCATCTCAGGTAAGGATGTCTATAATACCTTCAGAAAAGCATCCGTTGGCATTCTAATTCATCTCAGTACCGGCACATCTACTATATTATATAGTCATATTAGTAATATTGTGCTGTTTACAAAATTATTTTCATTTGAAAACACTTTTGAATGGCTGTTTATTGGAGAAAGCTGCACTTTCCAGTCACATGGTGGCTAACAGGACCATGCTGTATGCCTTGCTTTTGTTTTGTTTGGAATTTGTTTTTGTTTAGTTTAGTTTTGTCTTGACAAGATCTTTTGGTGACTTGTCTTTTTTTTGGTTTTGTTATGACAAGACTTTTGTTTAGATTTGTCTTGACTTGACAGGACTGTTTTGTTTTTTCTTTTGTTTGTTTTTGTCTTGACAAAACTGTTGGTTTGGTTTTTGAGTTTTTTTCTTTTTTAATTCAACTTTAGTTTGTTTCATTTAGTTTGTTTTATATATATATATATATATATATATTCTGAATTTTCAGTGGAAAAATTCAGTTCACTATTTGCAACTACTCCTGAATCCTAACCCTTTTTTTCTGAAAAGCATACCAAAAGATAAATAACAGGACACAGATACATAATTTTCATATTATGTCTGTTTTTTTAATTGTTTTTTTTTTATTCAACAATTGCACAATTTACACGAATGTTAATCTCCATTACAAAAATAACAAAATGCGCATTTTCCAACATTGCAGGTGTTTCAACATAAACAAAACATAAACAATTATGTCTGTTTATTAACACAGCCTTTGTCTTTGCAATGAGAACAATCTTTTACCTTTAGCCTTGACCAAAGCATTCACAAAAAAATAAAATGCACAAAAACACAAGATTTTCACAAATTCTTGGCCAAACGTCAAAGGTCTGTTAAATTAATAAAACTAGAGGCATTTGTTAGCTTTAGGATTCGTTTTTCAATTAAATTATTCAATCCAAATACACTTTTTATTGTTGGAATTCTATTGTTGGATGTCAAAGTTTAACCTATTCAATCTAGCATCTGTGTGCAAAGCTTTCTGTTGCCTGGCAAAATGTTATATTTCTTATACAAAATGTGAGAAGTGTCAGAGATCATTTTTCCTGACAGGCTCTGCTATTTTTTCATATACACATATTGAAAACTTTGCTCAAGTTAATTGTGTAAACTATAATAAGGCAGTCACATGAACAAAGTATGCTGGCAATAACATAAATCAAAGCACACAGTGTTTGGAAAAGAACACTGGAAAATACAACAGAAATAAGATTCTTGTCTGTATCCTACTGCAGTATAAGCCGCGGGTCAGCTGCTTCTACTCTGCATACGAGCCGCTCACGCCCTACAAACGCATGCAGTGTGAAACCGGCGCCAGTCCCAATGGTTGTCGTTTTGCCCTCGATGTCTCACTTGCGTGGAACAGACAGGGACTGTTCTTTACAAACCTCCGCAAAATGACGCTCCTTTTAATATAGTCAGCGTAATAGACTTCAGTTCCCACGTGTCACTGATGCAATGTGCAGTTACTCCAAGGTAATTGTTGTCCCACTTTCCTGACAAATAATTTGCGTAAAATGCGTTTAGATTAATTGACGTTATTAACGACAAAAAATAATTAACGTCGTTTATGCATTATTTTTGACAGCCCTAATTTATATTTATCTGTGATGTTTTTTTCTGCATTTGGAACTGTATTTAGCACCGCCCACTTTGGATCACCCAAAACAAATGATATAATATGCATATTCAGTCTAATGATCTGAAGGCTAATCATCATGGCAGCAGGAGCAGGACACTGTCAAGTGTGAACATTTACACCATTCAATGTCAAAACTTTCCCTGACCTCAATTTTGGGTGAGGGCAGCTTGCACCGAAAGAGCTCCTCATCCTCACTGCTCATCTTCAATTCTGATTATTTTCTCTGTCAATTTTCGGAAGTTGACGCAGAAGTTGATTTCAGCCACACACATTTGTTGGGAAAGAAATGCTGCGAATTCATTGCTTGACTATAAATTCATAGTAAAGGTGAAATGTTTCTACCGATAGGATTTGTTTAGTTTTAAAGTTAACTTATTTTACTGTGCCTGATTAGTTGGAGCAGATGGAAAATAATTAGTTTGTGCTGACCTCTCTATTTGACCTGTAGCATTACATAAGATGCTGCTTCTGTTAGTGGTCATGTTTTGTGCTGCATCCTCAATGTGGTCAGTAATGATTGGATTATGCAGAATTCATTATGACATTGTTATATCTTAAGGTTATAAGAATAAGAACTTTTTAATTTAGCAATTACTATACATTCTTAAGTGCTTGATATGCTTCTGTTAATGAACATAATTTAAATATGTGCACTCTTGGGTGGTTATTGTTGCTGTATTTTCGTTCTGGCATTTGGTAATTGCTGATCATTTCACCTGTTGCTACTAGGCTGTGTTAGCAAGTCCATGTCATACCACATAAATGCACAAATAACAACAAAAACCCTAATGCTGCTGGAGAAGGTTTTTTCAAATGTGTTTCACTGTCTACACATCATTTGCTCTCATGATAACTATCATTTGCCACCTGGTCTTTGTAACAGTTGCTACATTTGCACTACAAATGGCAAATAACTGTTTTCAGCCTTTTGGCAAATGTAAACAGCATTTGCGGTGTAGATCAAAATTTCAATACTAATTGTGCCGAAAGTGGCGTCTTTGCAGATGCACAAATTGGACACCTTTTGCATATTCTACAGATGGTCTTTCATCTGTAAAATGAGGATGTTGACGTCTTTCAGAACAAGAACATTTGCAGTATATCAAATGGCAGTCTGCTGATTGAGGTAGAAGAACTCTGGGCTTTTGTTGCTTCTGAAAAAGCTGTTAAAAGCAAGGATAATAAATCAGCGTGTCCGGTGTGTGACGGTGTCTTAAATGAGGAGGCTCTTGGGGCTTTTTTTTTTTTTTCTATGATGTTGCAGTTAAATGCGAGGTTTAGATATTTATTTATTTTAAAGGAATAATAATTCTTAATAATTCTTGTGATTGATTTAAACTGAATTAAATTCATTTTAGTTTAGGGACAGTTTTAGGACACCTAAATGCTGTAGTGTCAGTTTTTTTTTTTTTTAAAGGGCACACTAATTTGGATCAAAAATAAAAACAGTATTGTGAAATATTATTGCAACTTAAAATAAGTTTTCTATTTAAATATATTTGAAATGTAATTTATTCCTGCTTCGGCAAAAATATCTTTATCTTTTTTTCTTTTTTTTAATTCTTTTTTTAAATCAATTTTCACTGTAAGTTATTTTTATTATTTTATTTTATTAAATTTTTTTTTGAGGAGATTCTGTCTTGAGGCAATGCCCTTCAATAAATGCAGTTGTCTGCAATGCAGTGTGCAAACCCAAATGGGAATTTGTGATGTATGGAATTCCCAAGGTCACTTTTCAATATATAGAAATGCTTTGTGTTATTGTCCTATCCAATGTGGACAAATTCTTATTCCTGCATTCCCCAGCCTTCAGTTCACGAGATGCCCTGCCTGTAGCGACAGGTCAGGTGTGTGTTTGTGCCTTCTGCAAGCCTGTGGCTATTGCAGTGGTGTAAATGATGTGCCACATGTGCAAGACTTAAGAATGTCTAGGGAAATACAGTGTACTGTGATCACAGTCTCATGTCCTACAGCATCACTGACAGCAGATTAATATTATCCTGTTGAATATGATTTGACGGAAGAAACCATTCTGTGACCTCAATCGTGATTCATTAATGATTGCTTGTAGGTAAGAAGGTGTGTGATACGAATATAGATGTTTTTAAGTGAACAATAATTCAATAAATATGGATATTGCTGCTGCTTTGTGATCTTGTGTGTGGAAACCTACAGAAACGGCAGTATACAGCAGTAAACAGTAATGCAACACCTTTGAGTTCTGATGTAATGTGTAGAAATGCAGGCTAAAGTTAACCATCGCTTAATTACTCTACTTTTTGGTTCTTCTGGATTGTTTCTATACTTTAACATCTTTAACACACTGTAGACTTTTTTTTTGTCTGATTTGCTCACCTTTTTTGCAAATGCAGTAAAACGGTAATTATCACTGCTATTTATAATAACCGTTTTCTAATACATTTTATTTTAAAATGTAATTTATTTCTGGGATGTCACAGCAGGATTTTTAGCATTATTACTCCAGAAGAATTTCTGCAACATAACAAATGCCTTTATTGCCAGTTTAATGATTTGATTGGTTTAATGCTTTGTTGTGGAATAAAAGTGTTAATTAAACCAGCAAAAGAAAATCTATAAAAGGCTGTAGTTAAAGTGCTGTTTTTCAATATTCAGTCACACAGGGAGAAAATTCACATATTTTTGAAAGACAGTAAATTATGACAGATTCCTTAAAATATTTTGTCATGTATATTTATATATAGAATAAAATGTTAAAATTACGATTTTTAATTTTTAATTTTTGATTAGGAAAAAAAAATAATGCTAGTACTAAAATAACTAGCTATTAGGAGACCGCTGAATGTTGCATGCTACTTTTGACACCATTGTATATACATTCTGAACTTATTCATTGAATGTTTAACAAGACCGTGTTAACCAATCAGGCTTACAGACTTTTAAGAGGTTTTCACACCTCCGGTTTTTCCTCCTGAGGTTTAAGCACCTCTTTTCACTAACCATTTGTTGAAAAGAGAAAAAATATTTTCACACCCATTTTTTGCGCCCTCTTTGTGTAAAGTGCCATACCCTTTTGTCACACCCTATAATGCATATAACACTTTACAGTGTTCTTTCTCTCTCTCTCTTTCTCTTTTTTTTTCTATTCCGACTTTCTCTAAGATGTCCAGAAACAGGTCATAAATTTTCACTTTTCGTGCATCTCTCATGGGCATTCAGCCAGGCACGTTACCATAGTGACAAGAAGGCCAAGCCCCAGTCAGTGCAGATGTGTGTCTGTTCCGGGTATGGACTGCAAATTGCTTTCTTTACAACCTCAGTGTGACACACACCTTCTGTAATATGAGATATGATGCTTTTCTCCATGCAGTGCATTTTAAGTTAATTTCTCAGTAACAGCTGCCTTAGTGAATTGTGCTTTACTCTTGATTGTAAGATAATTGTAGTGTCTTTCAAGTAGTCATTATTGTGTTATTTCTTCCCCTGAAAATGCCATTTATCATTATGAAAAGTCATTTATTATGCTGCTCATATATGTAATTAATGCTAATCTATCATCTGCTATGCTAAACAGAAAACAGAATGAGTTTTTGTTCTTGTCAGACAGTTCCCCTGAAGTGCTCTTCAAGAAAAGCTCTACGTGCCGCAGTCTTTGATGACGTGCTTGCTTGCGCTCTGGTGATTAGAGAATATCTTTAAATGAACCGTGGAAGATATTACTGCTGACGTCTCAGTGTCCTCGAGCTATGACCAAAAATTTTTTTCTTTTGGGTGTGCTGGATGATTTTGTAATGTGAACTGAATCACCGATTTCTTCATACTTAAGCTTGTTTGGTTGGCCAGTTTGCATTTTTTTCCAGAGATGTTTCTAGTTTTGCTGTCCCCATTATCAGAATTTATGCTGATGGTGTAATGCCTTTAATAAATGAAGCTGTAAAAGAATCACTGCCCTTTAGAAATATCTGGCTGCCGCTGTGTGAATATTGCTGTCATCTGTTTGTTATCGCAAAATAAACCCCTTCAGGTTTATAGATGGTTATGGCTTTTTACCAAATAAATAAATACATACATGCACAAGTATCTTACTTATGAGATTATATGGTAACACTTCAGTTTAAAGACCAATTACCACTATTTAAAGGAATAGTTCAGCCAAAAAATTGAAATTCTGTCATTAATTACTCGCGCTAATCTGTAAGATCATCTTCAGAACACAAGTTGAGATATTTTTGATCATTCTGAGAGCTCTCTGATCCTCCATAGACACCAAGTATCCTTACACAATCAAGGCTCAGAACTGTAACAAGGAGTCTCCTCCGCATCACCCTATAGTGCCATTTTGGGCAGTATCACACATGTAAACAACGTATGCAACGCATGTGTTTAGATTCAGCTCAAAGTGTAAACAGTGTATCCACGTACAGTAGTGATGCACGGGTCGTCTCGTTGACTTTAAAATGTTGTGTCCTCTTCTTTAAAACCAATTACAGCATGAAATAAATATGAATAAACAATCAAATGTATGTTAAAAGAGAGTACAACTTACCACAATCTGGATCCTGTCATTAATGGAACTGCTTCAGCAGTGTTTGAAATGTGCAAAGATGTAAGTATAACAGCTTTTAAACAATGTCACAAAACATCACATTTACCTCAGAAAAACATGTTCTGTGACCATAAACTCAGTCAACTGAAAAAAATTACTTTAAAGAGAAGCATTTTGCAAACCATATGCATCATATAACCTTTTTTTTACTGTTATTTATTATTTTGTTTTTGTTGGAGTAAATCAGTCTTTAAATCTTATTATTATTTCTGCAACTCCATTTAGTCAGACAGTAGGTTCTAGTCACGTTCTCAAAAGCATACACAGGTCATGGAGTTTCCGACTTTAGATGTCAAAAAGTACATCAGGAATCATCAAAGAGCTGAGGCAGCATAGTCTAGATCTACAGTAGGCCCAGGGGTGCAAGCAATATGAAACATGTGAATTTCTCCCTTATGCACTGTAGACGCATTGGAGACTAGCTTTATCTGTCTGTGGTGCTGAAAGTAAAGTTAACTTAGTGGGTGGACCTAATCAAAGATGCACTGAAGCAGCGAAGACTTTAAGCACATCTGCCAAATAGTTCAATCGCATCTTACCTCTGAACGCCGTCTAAGAAACTATCACCAAATGCTAATTTAGCCCCTGTTTTTGTGCTTCTGTTTATTTGTTTGTTTTTTTTTTAAGCTGGCGTCAAGCATCTATAGTTTCGCTTGCTCTCTGTGGAATCATCACACGGACACATTCCTACAGCAGATCTACGCTGGAGACCAACAGGCTGCTCTTAGCTCCCTGGAGCGTACTCTGCTCTCTTTGAAAGGTACATACACACACACACACACACACACATACAGTCAGTGCTGAAACACTCATAGCTTCTTAGAAAATTTCCCAGCCTACGCCTGCAGATTACAGACTTAAGCAGCTATACATAAAAACACAGACACTGGTTGAGTTAATGTTGCAAGCACTCATTGCTCTCGGCTGGATAACTTTAGTAGCTTAAAGCTGTCCGCAATCAAACATGAACAGAGCTTAAAAAAATGGAAAATATTTTGCTTATTTTAATTACTTGTATGTTTGTTAGACAAACTCATTCAATCAACATTAATGTTTTTCAAATAGTTTTTTGATAAAAACGGAAGAAGCAGGTGGTTGCACCAAAACGTAGATGATTACCACTTAACGTGTTAAAGAAACCAGAGAGCCTTCTGACCCTGCAAATGAAGTCTTTATTAGAATGAAGTCATTTGTTCCATGAAGTCAGTTGAGCCACTGCTCACAAGCTCTTGGATTTTATCAAAAATATCTTAATTTGTAATAAACGAATGCCTTACAGGTGTGAAACGATATGAGGGAGTGTAATTTATTTTTGGGTGAACTATACCAAAAATGAATTACACTCCCTTATATCGTTTCACACCAGGCATTTGTTTATTACAAATTTTTTTGGGGTGAACTATACCTTTAAGGCTTTTTCTTCAGTCTCATGTAAAATACTTTATATTTATTAACACACACACACACACACTTTTCTTACTTTCATTACTCATTATTAGCAATAAAATATGTTTTGTGGACAGATATATGGCATTTATTAAGTAACAGTTGTTTATTTGTTTGTTCTACTTGCAGTTCTTCGGAAGCTTACTGTGCATGGATTCATTGAGCCGAATAACAACATGGAAGTCATGGTAAGTTCTGCAATATTTCAAACATAATAGCAAAAGAGTTTTTTTTTTTATTACATATTTACTTACTGCTTATTTAGATGCGATCTCAAAGTCAGGGCTGATGTTTTCTTGCATTCACTTTTTAAATAGCTAACACATTTTTTAATCGCATCCATGTAAACTCATTTGGAGGAAAGACAGGTAAAATTGTGAAAATTGAGTAGTTGTTTGCAAGCAAAATCAACCTAAGGGTTATGATGTTGGAGTTCTGACATTGAAAATAATTATTGCACGTAAATGAGATGCTGATTCTGCAGTGGAAGATGGGGCTTGGGAGGGAAAAACAGGTCAATGTGAATATTTAATGCATTACACGTGTCCTGGGGTAATTGTGCACTAATCATTAGAATATCTCTCCTTGAAATATGACATTTTGTGTTGACACATGCAAAATAATAGTGATTCATTTGTTCATTTTGTTATATTTAAATGGGTTAAATGAAAGTTTTGTCACAACATAATCTGAAAGCGAGGAGAATTTGCCGGCACAGAGCACACGCTGAAGTGCAGCCAGCCAGCCTCTGCAGGAAGCCCATATGGTGCCTTCATCTTTTAATGCATCTGTGGGAGTTGGTTTAGCAGAGATAATTTTCACATTACAATGATGTGAGCCTTCCTAAACCTTAATGAGTCTTTGAGAAAAAACTGAAATTGGCAAGAAACAATGAGTCAAAGAGA
Source organism: Enteromius unitaeniatus (assembly GCA_032359435.1). NCBI lineage: Eukaryota > Metazoa > Chordata > Actinopteri > Cypriniformes > Cyprinidae > Enteromius > Enteromius unitaeniatus. The sequence continues at coordinate 9,978,546 of JAUMHI010000046.1, read as the reverse complement.
AAGTTTTGTAGCGTTGACAGTACAGTGCAGAAAAGATTTCATGTAATAACTGTTACGCTGAGCTTTAAAATGTATTTGTTGGTCTCAAAGGACAGTTAGGATTGCTTCGTATACACACATACTGTCTATATATAGTACACAGGGATGTCTTTATAGTAGCGCTGGGTGATATATTAAATATTCACAGTGTATTCATATGAATTTAACATTCCCTTTTTTTCCCTTTCTGCTTCAAAGAAGATCCTATTTTTATTTCAAGTTTATATATTCAACCCTTGATCCGGCAGTCCATTTGTTAGACTGTCAAGACTACTGCCTGTGCCACTGACATTTTGAATTTGAGCTTATTAGTTGCGGTAAAGAAAATGATGATGGCACCATTATTGATCCATTCTGGAGGTAAGACAACTCAAAAGAGAATATATTCAATGAGCTGCTGCCTCCGGCTATCAATCAACTGCCAAGCTACAGAAACACTGTGTTCTCCCGGTAGGCTGTAGCTGTCTTGTCTCTCTGGAGACTCTTGGACTTTAATGTCGTGTTTTTCTGCTCAAAGCCAGACAGTCAGTGTCATAAAATATCCAACTTTTTCCCCAATCCTCTTCATGCTCAGTGCATCACTACTCTATCGTTATCAAACGCAAAACATCTTCAGTCTGCCTTTGACTGAAGTCCGGTGCCTGAAGTGGACTTCACACTGTGTTCAGTCACCAATGAGATATCGGAGGGAGGGGATATTTTCAGAACTGCTAATGCTATAAGAATATAACAGGAAGTAGAGAGGGAAATATACTTAGAGTACCAGTCAGTCTTTGTTGGAATTAGGCTTAGCGCAAAATCTTGTTTTTGTATGATATACATTCAGGAGTATATGTTATTTTTATTTATACAAAACTTACTGATTACTTGTATCTTGAAATACACTGCCTGGCCAAAAAAAAAGTGGCCACCTGGATTTAACTAAGCAAAGAGGTACGAGTCCTATTGGACAATTACTGCATGGACGATTATCTTTCAGCTGGCAACAAGTTATTTAACCCAACTGGGGCAATGAGTTTTTATTTACATTTTTACATTTATTCATTTAGCAGACGCTTTTATCCAAAGCGACTTACAGGTGAGCAGTTGGGGGAACGGTGCCTTGC